>JAODAL010031742.1:0-48000 GCA_025379985.1 Phyllomedusa bahiana
GTGGGGAACACTGAAGGGGGTTAATTTATCTCCACTGAGCACACCCTCACTCAGGTAGCTAATCAAGCATAAATCGTACCGCAAGACAGTCCGCATCCCCTGCAAAACTACAACCTGCCACCACCTTCCGTCTTAAGTCACAAAAACAAAAGGGCTCAGCCGGGAAGGGATCTGAGTCCTAACAGATTTCAAAAAACACGTAAAAAATGCTCACAGGTCAACTCACTACTCTCTCAGTATTTTACCAAAGGAAAAAAAAACAATCCTTCAAGGAAATGGTTCGTGCAACAACAAGAGTTAACGAATTACTGATACCATTAATATAAAAATGATTTCAGTGCTTACATAGACCAAAAATATGATAAAACAATGACACACATACAATACAGTTTTTAAAATAAAGAGAGAAAAAAATGGAAGAATTCACACTTACAGATGTTTCAGCTTCCACGTCCCGGGGTAGGGAGAGTAACAGGACACAACTCAATTCCTCAGAATAGACCCCAAAGCTATGACACAGAATAAAGGGTGGCTGGGCGATTATACCCAGCCGGGCTGTCTCATCTGATTGGCTTGAATATGAAAGTAGGTGGGTATACAGAATTTTCTGAGGAGGTTAGGGTATTTTAGTTCCACAAGAGGGCACTCACGGACTGCTTCTCTGGGCAGACAAAGGAAATATTTTTTCCCCTTTTTCTGCGGGAAAATGTGTTTTGTTGAAAGGTGGTACAACTGAGCGTATCAGATCTGCTGTGGGATTGTACCAGGGAACAGACCTGCCATAAATCCCTTCCCTTTAGCCATCAAAGACCCTGGGCTGGGGGGTTTATGGGACAGATGGCCAGAAACTTCTCTCTCAGGAAAATGGGGGAAGGGGGATTTCACCATCTGAGCCCTGATTTTAAGGTAACTTTGCAATTTCAGCAATAGTATTGTGAAGAGACGAGCATACATTGAATTTTCAATGTTTTTACATAACAGTCGATATCGTCAATTATCAAGACGATTTCCGATATCCGATAGTAGATTATCGCTGATGACCATTAAAATCTATGGGAGAGGAACAACACCTTCATTCCTACACCCAAACAGGGCTGGAGAAGCTGGAAATTAACATCCACAACATCAAATGGATACGTGCACATCTTAGGCAACACATTTAGGTTTTTAAAACACAGAAAAAAAGTCACAGATCATTCACTATCCCTGTCTTGTACCACAGCATGACCCTCAAACCGCATCACCCACAAATTAAAAAGTGCCAGAAGTTAGAAATTATTTGAACCATCATTTTACTTGAACTGGACATTGACTATCCCTCTCCTGGAAAGAAGCATGACCCTTTAACCTATCTGACCCACAGATTAAAAAAGTTTCAGAAAAAGGAGTCTTTCAACTACCATTTTAGTTGAACTGGACATTGACTATCCCTGTCCTGGGCCACAGCATGAGCCCCAAAACCTGCATGACCCCCACATTTAAAAAGTGCCGGGAAAAAAGGGGTCTTCAACCACCATTTTAGTTGAACTGGACATTGACTATCCCTGTCCTGGGGAACCTACATCGTTTCAAGTTTTTCCTGTACCCCTTGTACAATTCAGAGGGAAAATTTGTATCAGCTATTTTGTACATGCAATTTTTTAGTATTTAAATTCTAAAAACAAATTTTTAAATTTGGATGGAATCCCACCACTCTTTGTTCTCTTTTTTTTTATTGTAGTAAATGGGTTGTCCTCACTACAGGGATTGCTAGCATGTTAAAGACTTGAAAAAACAAGTCATTTTGCAATAGTGTCCATTAACAGTGTCCTACCTTTTCCCTTTTTCTGACAGCACCTTTCCCCTTGAGCCACTCTTTGAAAAATTGTGAAGAAAAAAAGTCTATTAAAAACCCAAATTTTTTTTAAAAATAGGACCTGAAAATATAGCTCTTTTCACAGCAAAATGCCCCCAAAAATTTCAAACATGCCCAATTGAGCCACTTTTGACAATTGCGAAGAAAAAAAATGTCTGTTAAAAAACCCCACATTTTTTTTTAAAAATAGGACCTGTAGAAATTTGCTCCCTTTTCAAAGCATCTTTCCCCCAAAAAAATTTAAATAAAAAGACTTCCACCCCAAACTGTTAAAAATTGTGAGGGAAAAATTTGCCATTTTAGAAGACATTTTTCCGTTCCAAAGGCCCATGTTATAGCTGTATCTCACAGCAACTTTCCCCAAAAACCAGGACAATGCAAAAAATTCTAAAGATAAAGTATTAAAGGGGAATACTTTTTGTCTTTAAAACCTTTGGGTGCCCTTTTACAGTCCCCCTCACAGCAAAACCAGCAAAAGATCTTTTGGGGAACGAGAAAAAAAAATTTGCAGTAAGAAATGATCTTTTAAAAAAAAAAAAAAAAAAAGTTTTCAAGGGGACCTTTTTTTTTTGGAAGAGGAATTGAAGAAGCCCGGCAAAAATCTTTTAACCTTGGAAATTTGGGGGCCCACAACATCAGAGACCCATCCTAAATTTAAATTTTTTGATGAAATTCAAAGATCCCCATTTTCGGGGAAACCCGGGAATCTTTTGTCTGAAATGACTCCTCCAGCTGGGGCGGGAAGGCGCTCAGAAAAGACGCTGACTGCAGGGCAGGCAACACCTATATGGCGGGCCAGCGGGCTCAGGTCATTTTATCCAATTTAGGTTTCCCCAGAAGTCTTTTTGGGTCCGGAAACACCCAAAAACATCGGTTTTGAGACGCAGATAGCCCGTGCCCCAAAGATTTTAAAGGGCTTTTTTCGTTGTATGTGTGCCCTGCTTTACATGTGTTGGTGAGGGGGGGAAAAATAAAGTTTGCCAGAGGTCACCCATTAGCCCTTTCGCCCCCTTTGCCTGCGCTGCTGCTAACTCAAATTGGCACTCTACGCTGTCACGTCGCTGACGTTTTTTCCCCCGTTACATTTGAAGAACGGAAGCAGACGCAACAGATATCTCCAGTTGATCAGTCAGCAAGGGCTCCCCCTTTCCCGCATTTTACTCTCAATTTTGGGGGGGGGGGGAAAGGGAAAATGGGTGAGTTTTGTTTTGTACCGGGGAACCAGGAGGGGGGCCACCCATAACTTTGTTCATTTTAATTGGGTTAATGGGGAAAGGAAACATGTTGGAGGAAATGGAGCATTCCCAAACACTCATGTGAGAGATGGGGCCTGATTTCCCCAAACCTCTGGATCGAGGGGGGACTAGCAAACTCATCTTTATCATCTTTCCCTCCGCCTCCAAAATTCCCTGCCAACCCTTTCCAAGCAGGGACTTGTAACATCTTTTTTCCCAGAAAAAACCTCCCCCTCCTCCGCTTCCTAAGGCAACCCGCCCCAACCCCAGCCCTGGCTTGCCTGAGATGAAGCACCCTGAGAGCTGAGGCCCGCCTTGCACTACCCGGACCCCGAACCCCTGCCTAATGAAAAACCGATAAAAAATTTTGAAACGGTTTGGGGCCTTTTGGGTTCGCGGAGAAAAGGCTCCGTGCCCGGGATCTTTTCCGTCTCCTCCTCCTCCCCTGGGGGGACCGATGTTCAAGTGTCCAACGATCGTTCCCGAACAAAAATCACCAAAAGCCCCATGCTGCCCCAAAGGGGAATTGTCCGCACCCCAGCAAAATTTTTTTGGGTTTTTCAAAAATGGCCAAAGGGTGGGGGCAGAGCTCTTTCACCTGCCTCCACTCTCGGTTTGGGTCAACCCCCCGAGGTCCGCACCCCTGCTTTTCAGGGCCCTGTGGGCACTTCGAAAAGCTAAAGGGATTGCGCTGCTGCCACAAACGCTGGAAACATGTGGAGGGGGAATTCCACGTGTTTCCACGTCAAAAATGAGACGGGTTTACGGGGAGGGCCCAAACGACGCTGCAACCAGCCAGGCGGATTAAGCAGGGTGCGAACGGGGGAATGCGAACTCAACCTTGAGCCTTCCTCAGAAAGGGATTCCAAAACCCCGGGGAAACGCTTTTTGAAATTTCGGACGACAATTTTAAAACGTGTTTTTAGGCAAAGGGGGAAATTCTCCAGCCCTACCGATTTTTAAGGGGGCCAGCAAAATTTCGACCCAATTTAAACGCACACCACCTTTTATGGACAAGGTTTTTTGTAACCCCCCCAGCGCCGGTCCCCCGTTGCGGAGAAACCGTCCCCAGCCCTGACCCAGTGTTTGGAAAGGTCCCAAAACAGATTAATTTTTTAACACGACCGTGGGGGAAAGAACCCCGGGACCATCCCTGCAGTTTTTTTAAAAGCGTGCGCCAAAGCTTGAGAGCCCCCCTCACCCCCAGAGACATGCACCCAGCTCACCCAGTGAACTGTCAAAGAGATATAGCGGCCTTAGCCGTGCTTACTAGTCCATGTGTCGGTAGTCAGATGGACTTTTGAGGACACAGATGCAGACAACGCGCTTGAAATTTTAGATGACACATGCCTGGCCAGGGCAGGGACAGCTTTTCTGGCATCTGGTATTTTAGGCAGGCAAGGGCCATGACGTGGCGGAAGCCATCTGTGTCCACCAGATGGAAAGGCAACATTTCCAAGGCCAAAAGCCTGGCAATGCCGACATTCAGGCTTTTGGCTTTGGGATGGTTTGGTGTTTCTTCTGCTCCCAAACCTGGAAGACAGAAGGCTGGCTGCTAGACGGGGCCGCTGTACGGGGGCAGGTCGTCAAACTGGTGGAAGGAGAAGGGGTAGGATGGGTCTGTGGTGGGCTGGGGGACTCGGGCAAGGTGGAGGCTGAAGCGGAGGCGGTTTCCCCTGATCATGACTCAGAGACATGGCCCAGCTGAGAACGCTTGGGGGTGGCGGAGGAGGAGGAGGTGGAGACAAGGGTTTGGACAGTGGTTGGAACCCTCGGCATCAGTGGGGCCCTTTTTTTGGCCAAGTGTTGCCTCCATTTCAACTCATGCATTCGCTGCATTTTGACTAGACATATTGGTGGTGGTTAAACACCTAAGATTCTTGCCTCTACTGATACGTTTACGGCAAAGGCGGCATATGCCATCGCTGGGTGAATCAGAGGCTTGCTTGAAAAAGGCCCAGGCTTGAGAGGTCCTGGACCTTTTCAAAGGCGATAAGCAAGGAGCGGGGTTTCCGCTGATCGTGGCTGGCGGAATCATCTCCGCGGACTTCTGCGACCGCCCTCTCCCTTTTTGAGGTGGGACCCGTACTGACACTACCCCATCGTCTTCCTCCTCGTCCAGTGATGAAGCGCTCACAAGCAAATTCCCTGTGGAAAAGACCACGTTGGATCCGCAATGTCCTCATCATCATCAACACAGGTGACTTTGTAGTCCTGACATTCTGCATCCAGGAGCTGCGGGCTACAAGCAAGAGGCACTGCAAGGTGTTGCCGACCACCCAGGATTTTTGCCAAATTTACCGGCTTCCCCTTTTCCTCCTCGATGGCATCAGTAAAATGGGCGTCAAGCAGAGAAAATCATACTCTTTGGCCTCTTGACTTTGGAAATGCCTTCCGACCCAAAGCAATTTTGTCATCAAAAAATGGTCTTCAGAAAAAGGGTTATCCCCAGTTGTGGTACACAGTTTTACATTTGGGCTGCCTTCGCTTCATGTTGGACAGATGCTGACGACAACATTTGTGGGCCCTGACGGGAGGATGGGGAGGTAAGACTGCTGGATGCAGGTTACATTAACCACTGAATAACAGATTGGCGACGCTGTTCATTCACAGAGATTCACAGGACCCTGACCCAGCGACACAGGCCTGACAGTCCTGCAACGACGATCCGCTGGCTTGCGTTTGTCGCCAGAACTGGAAAGACACCTCTCGTACCTCTAACCTCCATGTCCTACCCCCTCTTTGCTCACTTACCACCTGCATTTCTCCCATGTTTTAGAAAGATAAAAAATTGAGAAGGTATGGGAAAAAGTTTTTGAAAGTCTCTATTAAAAACGGCAAATCACAGCTATTCTTAAATCCCTCTAATTTCCTACAGCCAACAAAGGATTAGAAACTGAAAAGGTTCTAGCAAATACCTTTAAATGCAGTCTGGTGGAAGAACCAAAGACCCAAAACAACAGTGTTCTTCCTTCAGTCCCCGGGGTTTACAACTGCCCAGTAAAGGGCAGGAATTGATACTTTTCACAAAAAATCATACAAGTGCGCTATCGCCCAAACTGTGATTCAACAGCACAATGAAAAATATTCAGAAGTTACACAGATGAGAAATTTCTTTTTTGCAGCAATGACAAACGACAACAGTTGCCAAAAATTATTCTATCAAAGTGTCGTACAACGTGGCTATTTGAAAAAAACTAGGGCTGCACCACGTGCAATACAGCTATTAAAAAGTTTTAAAGGAAACAAAACGGGGTTTTTTGCACAAATGAAATACACCAACAGTAACTACAAAATTTCTGTATCAAATTTAAGTACAAGGTGGCTCTTGAACAAAAAATGAGCTGCCCAAAGTGAAAAACACTAATTATATTGTGTACGGAAATAAAAAAGGTGGTTTTTGCACCAAAGAAAAAACAACACCAATTACTAGAAAATTTCTGTATGGTAATATAAGTACAAGAGGGTCTTCAACAGAACGGGGTGCGCCAAAGTGAAAAATAACTAATTAAATTGTGTACAGATAAAAAACGTGGTTTTTTTTGCAACAAAAACACCTCGGGACAGAAAAGTTCGTATCCAAAATTTAAGAAAAAGGGGGGGGTTTTTTTAACAAAACTGGGCTCACAAAATGAAAAAAAACCAAATTTAAATTGGTACAGTAAAAAAGGTGATTTTGCATCAAAAATACCCTGCATTACTAGAAAAGTCATGTATCCAAAAATAAACGGGCGCCCAAAATTCACCAAAAACGGGTAACAAAAAGCCTTTTTCAATGCGGGATAAAGCGTCGGGACGCACAAAACACCCCCTTTCAAACCCTCCCTGTCTACTGTGTTCGCCCGCACCCCCCCCCCTTCCCCCCTGCGGCTGTACATCGCTAGATATTTCTTTCAAATCACCTCCAACAAACTAAAAACTAAAATTCCCTAAACCCTACCTATTTTTCTAATTTTCACACAAAAGCATATTGCTGTTGAACAAAAAACCTTGTCACTGAGCTGTATTGAGAAACGCGAACACCCCTGCTCTTATGAGACACACAACACACTGAGCTGAACAGGAAGGCTGTTCTATGTAAAACAAGGCCATGTGATTTTTTTCACCCCAATCACAACCATACACACCCAGTCAGAGCGCACACACACCACCCTGCTCTATTCTCTAACTGATTTGCGGCCCCCCAAAAATGACGGAACGGAAAATGGCGCAAAATATAGATTATCGCAGTTTTCCCCAAAATTATCACTTGTTTGGGAAAATTCCGATAACAAAAAAACCGTGCCGTTTTCAACTTTGTCGTTAAAAACGCTCAACACAAGTACGTTATGAAGTTTTTTTCAGCAGCTAAACACAATTGTCATGGATACATTATTATATAGGGGTCCAACACATGGATAATTTTTAATCACAGTTAACCTGCCTGCTTGATTGACAAGTACGGGGGGCAAGGAAAACTCACACCACCGATCGTAAACTGAATCATCACCTTCTTTATCTCCTCCCACCGTTCAAAAATTTTGTGCCGCTTTGCACCACGAGCCGGAGATTGCCATTTGCAGGATTGACAACGCCGTAGTATCCTGAAATGCAAGTCCCCCACAATGAAGGAAAAAAGGGGTTATGTGTCCCAAATTAAGGTAATAAACGACAAACCGGGTGATTTGTATTCACTTTTGGTCCAAAATTCACCCTTGGGGGTTACGAGTATTTTTCCAAAGGGTGGGGGGTTTGTTTGGATTTGATATAACCTGGGGCATTATCCCCAAAGGAAATTCAGGGTTTTTCATAATGTGTCCTTTTCTAGAGAGCGCGTGTCTTTGAGCAATGGAAATATACCGGATCCTTTAATTTGGTTTGCAGATGTGGGCCTGGCATCCCGAAAGCTAATGGAAACTTGTCCTCCTCCCCCTTCCTCTCCATTAGCATTAAAAGTCAAATAGCGTATAGAGAGGAGGGTGTCATAAAGCAGTGAGCAAAGTGTAAGGGTTGGGGGGCTGGTGGTGGTGTTTGTTGGTTGCAGGTGGCGGGAAAAAGACGTATCACACGACGTTGCATATTAATTTTACATTAGATTTAAAAATAAAAGGGGCCCGAGGAGAGGGGATAGGAAAGTTATTAGCTGTAGCAAAGGCCGCTGTTTTAACTTAACCCGGGAATTCCGGTTTTTTTGGATTGCTTGGACTACAAAAAAGGCCACAGGAAGTGGAAGGGGGGGGGTTTGGTATGCCTTTCCGGAGCAAGAGTGTTTGGACCATTAAAATGGCTACAGGAAATAAAGGGAGGTTTTGGCGGGAGCTGAGGAAGAAACGGGAGGGGCAGGAGGGAGTAAACAAACTGGGATTAGGTTGTACTTCCCCCCCACAACACGCAACTTTTTAGCATTAAAGGGAATTTTAGACACAGCACAGCCAACATTGAAATTCCCCTCTTGAATGGTGGCAACTCACTCCTTAAAAAATATAATTTTATCAAACCTTCTTATTTTTTCATTCAATTTAATGTAATTATACTCTGCCAAGCCACCGTTACTTGTGAATGCCTCTGCAAATTTTTTTTCATCTTTTCCCCCATAGTCAGTTGTAACTCCCTGTTAGTACTTTTACCAAGAGTACAATAAATTTTAAATTTCCCCCATACTGTCACTTTATCTCCGACTTTTAAACCCCCGGAGTGATTACAACTCTCGACCCACTTTTTGACGAGCGCATAATTTTTTTAGTACGCACAGGACGAGGGGAAAAAATGAGAATGCAGCATACCCCCCCCCCCCTTTTCAATTCTTTTAACGAAGCCAAAAATTTTTTGTGAAAAATAACTGTGACATAGCCTAAATATAAATTAACCCTGAATGCGTTTTTTACCTAAATAAAACAGAACAAATTAACACAAGTGTATGTTTTAATTAAGCCCCCAAAAAAAACCTAACACAAATTTTGCTTCTCTCATCACCAGGTTTTCTCAAAAATCAGATCAACCCGTCTAAACATCTTTTTATAACAGGCTTTTCATAACTCAGATCAACTTCTAAACAGCTTATCAAAAATCAGTCATCTTCTATAACTATTCTTATAAACTGTATATAACATAACAGGGTTTGGTTGGGACCGTATTTTTTCTTAGGGGGTGTACCCCCGATACAAAATTTTTTACACAAGGCCCAGCTCCTGGGCCCACATGGGAAAATATACCAAAAGGAAAAACCATCATCTGTGTACTTTACAAGCAATAAAACAAGACATCAATTGGTAGCGTTTAGAAGAAATACATAGAACCATACATGTACCAAGCACACCCTTAGGCACACCAACCTTACACAGTTCTCCAAGGAGGCGACAACCACCAAAAGACTTTTTAAATAGAATTCCGAAAAACAGAAAAGTCACGAAAAAAAAAATCGCGAACTTACTCTTTCTGTGGGGTGACAGGGCCCCAAGTGATTCGGCCTCCAGGGGCCAGCAGTCGATGGTAAGGAGCACCCCCCCCCGGGGGCCCCGGGGATTTAGAAGGCACCACTTCAAAGATTAAAAACAGTGTGGGAAAAATTTTTTTTTTCCCACCCTTTAACCATTGAATGCTCCCCGAAATTTTATTATTATTACAGCTGTCGATACCGGGGCTCGAAAAAAATGACCCACACCTTTCCCTTTGGGACAGCATCTGCAGTTTAATCACAGTAAATTACATTCCAATAGAACTTTTTAATAAAAGGACTATTCTATCACTACATGGTTGGTTAATTGGTAGTTGCTAAGAGACAGATTCGCATCTAAGCATTAGGCATTAAGTGATAACACACATTCCTAAGCTCCCCTCTGTATCGTCTGGGGGGAGGAGAGAGGCATTGAATCTCTTGCTGTTAGCAGATACTGCATCTGTCTCAAGGAAAGCTGTGTTGAAGATATCTGATACTTCCATAAGGATGTATAGCAGTAAAAGCAGTTTAAACAAACTATCTGATAAGCTTAATAAGAATGTAATGATGAAACAGACTTTGATGTTTTTTCCTTAAATTACCAACTTTACAGTACTACAGTCTATACATCTCTTTAAACATATGTTTATTCAAGGTAATTCAAAAGCAGTTTATACAATATAAAACATTTCAGTTTACATCAGTCAATAGTGTAAGAAAATAAGAGCTCACAACTGTAAGCCAGAAACATAACAAAAAAGAAACAAAGACATCAGCGGTACAGAGGAAAAAATTCAGTAAGCTGGCAGCACCGTGTGCAAAAGCACTAATAATTAAGTAGAACATATTCGTTATGCAGGACAAAGATCATTGGAGTATAAGAACAGAAATTAGAGGAAAGCCAAAGGTTCCCATAGCAATTGTCTCTTAAGACACACGTGAGGAGGGTCAGCAAGTTTCAACTCACAGTAGCAATTATGATTTACTCTGTTTATTATGTCCGAGATTGATGGAACTTGAGAAGGTTTCCAAGACATGGCAATTGCTAAGCGGACAGAGATTAAGACATGAAAGAATATCATTCTTAATGAGGAAGGGATTGAGGAGAGGCCTATATCCAACACTGCCATTTCTGGCGTAGGTTTACACTGGAAGCCGGCGATTCTGAAAAGAAGGCGAAACACCAGTCCCCATAAGTGCTTAATATATGGACAACCCCACCAGACATGCAACAGGGTTCCTGGTTGACCACAATTTTTCCAACATAGCTCTGAGTATCCAGGACCTATATAGGATAGGCGAGTGGGGGGGGGGGAGGAGATACCATCTAAGGTGGATTTTCTGCATAGTTTCACTGTGATTAAGACAGTTAGTTAGTTGTGATGGCGCTATGTGGGCTTCATTCCATTGTTCATTGACCTGCTGTAATCATATGGTAGAGCAGGGACAGACCTTTCTCAAATCCCCTTTTCCTGAGAAGGAAGTTGTAAAAGTCTGAAGGTGCAGTAGTAGACAAAGGCCAGTTAACTGAGTGAATAAGGTGACAGAGTTGGAAATACTGGAAAAAGTAGATACCTGGACGCTTTACAGTGTGTTGTGACGCAATGTCTCTAAGGATTTAAAAGGGGGATGACCTTCTTCATTCGGGGTTTTCAAAGTATTTTAAATTTTTCTCTGCTCTACAAATGGGGGGCGTTTCTTCCCCCCCGCTGGTGTTTCTTAATGAAGGGGGAACTCACCCCCCTTCACTTTTCATGCTCGTCCCGAGCCCTATTCCCCCCTCCTGTCTGAGTCCACATCCATTTTCCTTCCCGCAGTTTATTTTGTAAGAGTTTTTAAACCCACATACCTGCATTCAATCTGACAGTCTTTTATGAATAAGTTTTCTAATTTTTCCTTTTCCCCCTCTCGCGGAGGTTTGTTATAGTTAATCCATCTTTTCCCAAAGGGAAAGATCTCCCCTTTTATGCAAAGGTTAGGCACCATGGCACAATTTTTCGCTTTTTGATTGTAGTGTGTTTTTGCTGGGGGTGCAGAGTGAAATTTCTACGGCCCCCCAACTCTGAGGAGAAAGCAGGGAAATCGGGGACATTCTGCTGTTTTGATTGTAGAAGCCCTGCCCCTGTTATTTTGTTTCTTTGGGTATGCAAGTGAAATTCATGCTTTGTTGAAAAATCTACTTTGCAGTTTTTAAATTTTTTAAACCCCAAATTTTTTTTGGGTTTGAGGGATTTGGAATACTGTGATTTGCCATCTTTTTTTTAAAAAAAGGGCTTTCCCAAAACTATTCCATACCTTCTCAAATTTTTATATTTCTGAACAGGAGCAAATTCAGGTGGTAAGCGGCAAAGAGGGGGGGAGGACGGGGTAGAGGTACGAGAGAAGGTGCTCCTTCCAGTGCTGGCGACAACACGCATGCCAGCGGGTCGTCATTGCGGCCCCAGGCCTGTCATCGCGGGGGTCAGGGCCCTTTGAATCTCTAACGAACACGCCCCCAATCTGCCTTCGGGGTTAAGAACCTGCATCCAGCAGTCTTCCCTCCTCCCCCCCAGTCAGGGGCCACAAATGTGTCATCACATCACCAGCATCCGCCAACATGAAGCACCCCCAAAATTTAAACTCGTTTCCCCACCACTGTGGAAAATCCTTTTTCTAAAGACCTCTTTGATGAAAAAAAAGCGGTTGGGGTCAAAGGCAGTTTAAAAGATCAAGGGGCCCAAAAGAGGATGTTTTTCTCTGCTTAAGCCCAGTTCGATGCCAAAAAGGGAGGAGAAAAGGAAGGCGGTAAAACGGCAAAAACCCCGGCGGTGGGCAACGACTTGCGCCCTTTGCTTGTAGCCCGCAGCTCCGGGATGCAGAATGTCAGGACAACCAATTACCTGTGTTTGTGAGAGACACATTGCGACCCAACGGGTCTTTTCAGCAGATTTGCTTGCGAGGTTTAACAGGGCGAGGGGGAAGACGATGGGTAGTGTCGTGGGGTCCCCCCCAAAAAAGGGAGGGGGGGGTCGCAGAAGCCCCGCTGATATGATTCTCCCACCACGTTCAGCGCAAACCCCGCTCCTCGCTTTACGCCGTCAAAAAGGTCCAGGACCTCTCAAGCCTGGTCCTTCTTGACCAGCCTCTGATTCCCCCAGCGGTCATAGCCCCCTTTTCCGTAAACGCTAAGTAGAGGCAAGAACTTAGGGGTTAAACCACCAACATGTCTTTCACATGTAGCGAAAATGATGATTGAAATGGACGCAACACTTGGCCAAAAAAGGCCAGCCGACGCCGGGGGTCCAACCCCCTGTCACCCCCCTTCTCCGCCTCCTCCTCCTCCCCCACCCCCAAGCTTGCTCACTGCCCCGTCTTCAGAGTCATGCGGGGTCAGCCTCCCGCTTCAGCCATCCCCGTGCCCGAGTACCATCGGGCACCACCAGAGACCCATCCTACCCCTTCCCCTTCCGCCATTTTTAAAGGGACCTGCACCCGGGCCCGGGGGCCCAAAGTTACCCAGCCAGCCTTCTGTCTTCCGGGTTTTGGGGGAGCAAAAAACATTTTAAACCCCAAAACCCCATCCCAAACCCAAAAAGCCGAATTCGGCATTGCCAGGTTTTTGGCCCTTGGAAAATTTTCCCCCTTTCCCTTTCTGGTGGACAAAGAGGGGTTTTCCGCCACGTCAGGGGCCCTTGCCTCCCCCAAAAAACCCAGATGCCAAAGCAGGCATTTCTTTGCCGGGAAAAAGCCGCCCCTCCCCGGGCCCAAAGCCACGTGCCCCTCCAAAAATTTTCAAGCGGGGTTGCCTGCTTTCTGGGGCCGGGAAAAAAAGTCCATCTCCCCCCCGGGACACAGGGACTAAAACCCGGGCCCCAACCCGGGCAATACCCTTGTGCACCCTCAAGGGGTAGGGGGGGAAATTGCCCTCTGGGGGGGGGACGGTGGCTCTCAGGCCCGGCGCACGCCTTAAAAACCACAGGGGGGTTGCGGGGTTTTCTTTCCCCCAAGGCCCTTTTTCTGGTGGATCACGGGCCCAGGGGAAACCGGGGCCGTGTTTTGAAATTAATCTTTTGGGGGAACCGCCCCAAAACACGGGGTCAGGAGTGGGGGACGGCCCCTTCCGCAACGGACCGAGCGTTTGGCTGGGTCCCAAAAAAACCTTGTGCCGGGGAAAGGTTTGGTTGGGGATAACGGGGGGGGAAATCTGGGGCCCGCCCCCTTAAAACTCGGTAGGCGGAGCACATCCCTTGCCTCCCCCAAAAGTCATAAAACCTTGCCCGTCCAAAAATTTTAAAGCACTCCCCGGGGTTGGACTGCCTGCTGGGAAAAGGTTTCGAAGTTAATTCGAACTTCCGCCTTTTCGCCCCCTGCTTCGCCCCCCCCTGGCACGTCACTCGGCCCTCCCCACCAACCGTCTCTTTGTTGACGTGGCAAAAACGCGGAAAATTTTCCACCCCCAAAATGCTCCAGCGATTTTTGGGCGCAGCGAAAAGCCTTTAACCCCATTTAACGAAGTGACATTTTGGCCTAACAAGCAGGGGTTTGGACCTCGGGGTTTTTTGACCCCACCGAGAGTGGGGGAAGGTGAAAGGCTCTGCCCATCCTTCCCAGTTTTAAAGAAGCCACCAAAATGGTCAGTGCGGAAAATGCCCTTGTCCAAAATGAGAAATTGGGGGGAACTTAGTTCTGGAACGATCTTTGGGACACTTAAAAAACCCGGTCCCGTCGGGCGAGGGAGGGGGAGACGGACACAGATGCGGACACGGGGGCCTCTCTCTCCGCCCTTTCCCAAAAGGGCCCCGACGTTTCAAAATTTCCCTTTGGGGTTCTTCATTAGGCAGTGGTTCGGGGTCCAAAGTATTGAAAGGGGGCGCACAGCTCTCGGGGTGCATCTTCTCGGAAAGGGTCAGGGCTGTTTTTAAGCTGTGCCGGGGGGCCTGCGGGGGAAAGGAGGAGGTATTCCTAACCCCCGATTTTTCCCGGGACGCCCCTTCCCTTGGGAAAGGGGGGTTGGCGGCAAATTTTTGAGGCGGAGGAGGAAAAAATGGGAAGATCATTTTTGGCTAGTCCCCACGACCCAGAGGTTGGGAAATCGGGCCCCTTTCTCCCCACATGAGTGTTTGGGATGCTCCTTTTTCCCCCCAACATGACCCCTCGCTTTAAAAGGTCATCAAAATTTAAAAAATTTTTTTAAATGGGTGGCCACCCCCCTTTGGACCCCCGGGTCCCAAAACAAAACCCCCATTTTCCCTTTTCCACCCCCCAAAATTAGAGATTTTTAAAATGCAGGGAAAAGGAGACCTTCTGTTTGGGATCAACGGGAAAGACATCTGTTGCTTTCCTGCTTCCCCTTTCCCCCAAAAATGCCCACGTGGAACAACTTTCAGCGCGGGACGCATTTTGGTGTCCACTTAGGGTAGGGGGGAAAGCAGCAGGAAAGGTGGCGAAGCCAAAATGGGTGCCTCTGGCAATCATTTTTTTCCAAAACCTCACCCGCATGAAAATGCAGGGCCCTTTCCAACACACAGTTATCAGCTTAAGATCATGGTGCACACCTATTTTGCGGCTCAACACCGATGTTTTTGTATGTGCCCCCGGGACCCCAATAGAACTGGGTACCCAAAAAAGGGGACAAAAGGGCCCCGAGCTGGCTCGTCACGCCATAGGGGTTTTAGTCCTGTCCAGCGCCAGGTCATACTGAGAAAGACCTTCAGCACCCCGGGTGGAGTCTTTTCAGCCCAACGAAATTGGGGGCTTTCCACAAAAATGTGGATCGTTTGACTTTCATCAAGAGGAATCGGGATGGACCCTCTGATGTTTTTGTGGCCCCAATTAAAAAGGGTTCCCCGATTGTTGCCTTTTTCTTTTTTAAACTTTCCCTCTTCAAACAAAAAATGGTCCTCTTGAAAATTTTTTTTTAAATTTAATCTTTTCCCTACTGCAATTTTTATTCTTTTTCCCCAAACGTTCATTTTGCTTTTTTTTGCTGTGATGGGATTTGAAAAAGGGCCAAAGGTTTCTTGACAACACCGTATTCCAAATTTTTTCACTTTTTCTTTTTAAAATTTTGCATTTTCAATGGTTTTTAGGGCATGTTGCTGTGAGATACAGCTATTTAAATTTTGGCCCCCTTTGGGGGGGGGGGGGGGGGGGGGGGGGGGGGAAAAAAATGTGGCTTTTTAATTTGGGATTTCTCCCTCACCCAATTTTTTAAAAGTTTGGGTGAAATTTTTTTTTTAAAAATTTTTTTTTGGGGGCATTTTGCTTTTAAATGCAAACAAAAACTACAGGTTTCCCAATAAAAAAAAAATGTTGTTTTTTAACGACAATTTTTTCCTTCCAATTTTCCAAAAAATGACTAAAGGGGCCATGCTTTGAATTTTTTGGGGGGAAATTTTTCTTTGAAAGCAGTATTCCCACAGGTCCTATTATAAAAAAATGTTGTTTTTTAACAGACCCTTTGTTCTTCACAATTGTCCAAAATGGTCAAGGGGCTTTTCTTTGGGTTTTGGGGGATTTTGCTTTTGAAATTGGGAGCTATTTCTAAAGGTCCTATTATAAAAAAATGTTGTTTCTAACAGACATTTGTTCTTCAACAATTTTTCCCAAAGTGGCCCCAAGGGTCTTTTTCCCTTTTATTTTTTTTGGGGGGATTTTTCTTAAATGCCCGCATAAACAGGTCCCAAATTTTAAAAAAAAAAATGTTTTTTTCCTTTAAAAGACAAATTTTTTTCTTCACAATTTTTCAAGAGTGGCTCAAGGGTGTTTGGGGTGTCAGAAACAGGAAAAGGTTTGGACAATGTTTTTTGAAAAACCCTATTGCAAAATGACTTTTTTTGCAAGATTAACAAAACTATCAAAACCCGGGGGTTTAGACAACCCATTTAAAACAAATTAAAAAAAAAAGGAAACAAAAGGGAATTGGGGGAGATTCCATCCGATTTTAAAAATGTTTTTCTAAGAATTAAACTATAAAAAACTTGCATTTCAAAAAGCGGTTTTAAAAAAATTCCTCCGAATTTTACAAGGGAGGGGACAAAGGAAAAAAATTGACCAAACGGGAAAGGGTTTTTAGAGGAATGGGGTTTTGGAGCACAGACAGGAACAAAGTACAGAGACCCAAAAACCCAGCACGTTTAGTTTAAAATTTAAAAAAAAGGAAAGCCAAAAAAAAGGGCACCTGGGGGAACAGAAGCGGGTTTAAACCCCCCTTTTTTCCAAGTGAAGCTAAAATTTGGGCCGCACTCATTTTTGGGGGGGGGCAAGCGCCCTTTCCCCGGACAGAGAAAAGTATATGTCCAGTGAAAATAAAATGGTGGTTTTTAAAGACTCCTTTTTCCGGCACTTTTTTTAAAGTGGGGGCATGCAGTTTTGGGGCTCATGCTGTGGGCCCAGGACAGGTATTTGTCCCTTTTCCAGTTTAAACTAAATGGTGGTTGAAAGGGCTCCTTTTTCCCCCGGGACTTTTTTAAAAGTGGGGGTATGCAGGTTTGGGGCTCATGCGAGGGGCCCTGGGAAAGGAAAAGGGCAATGTTCCCGTGAAAAATAAAAAGGGGGGTTTAAGAGTGAAGAAATCAGGGGGATAACCCTTTAGAGGCTAACTGGGTATATTTGATGGTTTAGCTTTCGAGGAATAGCTCCCTTCTTCAGACATGATGATATACAAGAAAATTTCAATTTTTTTGTAAAAACATCATGTCTGAAGAAAGGGGGTTTGTTTTTCTCGAAAGCTCACCATCAAAATACTTTAGTTTAAACCCCTTTAAAAAGGGTTTTCCCCGATTTCCCTTCACTCTTCTACTACTTTCCCATGGCCCCAAACGGGGGACAACTTTTTTCTAAAAAATGGTGGGTTGGGGAAAAAAAACCCTTTTTTTCCCGGCCCCTTTTTTAAAACTGGGGGTCAGCAGGTTTGGGGTCATTTCTGCGTTTCCCGGAAAGGGTATTCAATTTTCCAGTTTTAAAATAAGATGAAAGGTTTTAAATCATACGCCTTTTTGGCAAATTTTTTATTTTTTGGGTGATGCAGGTTTAAGGGGCGTGTTTTGGGACAAAAACGGGTTTTGGGGAATTTGGTTGTTTTGACTTTTTTTCTGTGGCTTTATAACCTAATGTGTTTGGCCCCAAAAGAAATTAAAGGGACATATCCATTTTACTGAAGTGGATGTTTTTTTCCAGCTTCTCCCCGCCCCGTTTGGGTGTTTAAAAATGAAGGTTTTTGTTTTTCTCCCCCCATAGACTTTAATGGTCATCCCCTCAAACGACTGCTCACTTCGAAAAACCTTTTCGGTTTGCGGCCACTATCGACCATCCCCCTGTCGATGGCCAACGCAAAACGCTTTAACCTAGGGTACAACCCCCCTTTAAAAACCCCCATTTTCTGAATTTGTCTAAAAGTGAAAAATTTTTGTTTGGGCCCAAGGGGGAGGTCGAGAAATTTTTATCCTAACACCTTTATACGGCCCAGGGGGTATCTGCTCTTTTTAAAAGGGGGCAACCCCCCAGGTTTGAAACAACATAATTTTTTTTCCAAAATAGTTTTAAAAAATCTGATAATCGTTTTTAGAGAGGGGGGATTTGGGGTTGGGGCTTTTTAGGATCAAGGCCCTTAAAATTTCGAGCTGACTAAACAAAAGGTAGAGGAGGATGCTTCAAACTGGGCCCACGAAAGAAGCATGTTTTTTGAGCCCCAGAGGAAGGCCTGTTTAAGAAAAAAAGCTACATTGGGATTTTATAAGTTTTGGGGACTGCCCAGACCCCCTCTTTTTTGACTTTTAAAAAAAGATGTTCTTTTTAACCCTTTTCTTTTTTACCTTTTCCCCGAAAAAGGTTTGACAGGAGGCGGAGAAAAAAGTTTTTTTGTTTTTGGGGGAAAAATGTAGGGAATTAATTTGGATATTAAAAAAATTTGGGAAGCAATGACATCTTTACAACGTTAATTTTCCCTAACCCCGAGAGGGGAATTTTTTTCATCCCCTTTTTTTGTTTCAAATTCCCTCATAAAAAGATTTAAAGTTTTTGGCCCAGGGTTGTTTGCGGGGGGTTGGTTACTTTTTTTTCCCAGGTTTTAAACTATAAAAGGGGTGCTCGAAAAGGGGAAAACCGAATTTCCCCAAAAGTGGGGTCTGTGTTGGGGAGTTGTTGAACGGGGGGAAAAAAAAGGACTTCGTTTTTTGGGGCTTGTAGAAAGGGAAAAGTAGTATTCTTGTAAGGGGATCAAGGATAGCAGGGATTGAGGGAAATGAGGGTTTGGGAAAAATTAAAAAAGGGCATCGTCCCCATATAGGCTTCTTTTTTGATTCCCCAAAATTTTTGGGGTTTGGGTTTCCAAAAAAAAAAAAAAAATTAAGGGGAAATTTCTTTAATTTTTCAGCTAAAGGGGGTTTAATTTCGAGAATAAAAAACAAGGGGGGAAAGGGGGAAAAACCTTGACGGGGGCCATTAGTCAGGTCCGGGAAAGGATTAGAAAAGGAACCAGAAGTAAACAGGAAGCAAGGGGGAAAAAATATAAGGCTAAAATAGCAGATAAACAGGGAAACCTGGGGAAAAAAAAATTTTATATAAAGTTTTAAATTTCCCAAAAATCCCCCAAATTTTTCTAACAAAAGCCTTTTTGGATCAATTTAAAGGAAGGGGGAAAATTGTTTTTAAGGGGGCTTGGGAATCTGGAAAGGTCTAGATGCGTCGGTGGCGTCTCTTGCTTGCCTATCTGGTATAAAACCAGTTTGGTCATTGTGAATGAGAGAGAAGGATGGAGTTGAGTCGAGAGTAACGATATGGGTCTATAGTTCGCAACGTTGTCTTCCACTTTACCTGGTTTGGGGTATGGTTGATAATTGCTTGTAAAAATTTCCTTGGGGGGTTTTGAGGTGGAAGAAAATCTCCGTAAACTTTTAGTCATGAAAAGGGGGGCCCAAATTCGAGTAATTGGTAGTACTCTTTTGGAACCAGGGGGTCCAGGGGTTTTTTCAGTTTGTGAATCTAATTATTTTTTTTGTACCTCCGAAATGGTAAAAGGCGTATTCAAGGAGGCTAATTGAGATTCGTCTAGTTTAGGTAAGGCCCCCCGAGGACAAGAAAGCGTTAATTTCTTCGTCTGAGGGTGGTTGGAAATTCTCCTCTTCTTGTAAATTATATGTTAGAATAAAATTGTGCAAATTGATTGGCAATGTCTATGGGATTTCTGACTTTTTCATTTCTATTAGTAGTTAAATAAGCAATCTTAGTACGAGCGTGTTCAAATTTGATTATTTTAGCAAGAATTTTAGAAGGACGATCGCCCTGCACATAAAATTGCCAATTAATTTTAGCTAAATTTTTCTCGTAGTGTGGGAGATGGAGGTTGCAGCGATCATTTTGTAGCTTTGCCAAATGTTTTTTTCCTCCGTGGAAGGATTTGCTTTAAATTTCTCGTCTGCTATCCTAATTAAGTTAAGAAGGCTATCTAGCACGAAGTTATATTCATTTTTGCAGCGACTGGCTAATTGGATAAAGATTCCTCTAATAAATGCCTTGTGGGCACACCATAGAGACGTTGGTGAAGTAACCGAGTTAGCATTCCAATCAAAGTAATTCTACAATGAATGTCTCAGATAAGTCACATTTTTGTGGGATTTAAATAGGTAGTTGTTGATTCTCCAAAGGTTGGCTCGAGATTTGGGATATGAGGATTTGATTTGCAAACTAATCGGTGCGTGGTCGGACCATGTTATGTGGCCGATTGTGGAAGCAATAACCTGTGGGAGTACAATTTTATCCATAAGGAAGAAGTCGATTCGAGAATGACCTGAATGGGGATGGGAGAAAAAAGTAAAATCTTTCGGTTGTGTGGAGATATCTCCAGACATCGTGTAAATTCTCCTCCAGAGTTAGAGACTTTAGATCTATAATAGGGGATCCACGTGATTTAGATCTGTCTAGCATATTGTACATAACAATATTAAAGTCCCCACAAATAATTAAGCCTCCCTTCCTTACTTGTTTGGCTTTTAATATAACTTTTCTAATAAATGAAAGTTGTTTGGAATTGGGCGTGTATAAAGCATCTAGAGTAAGCGGCTTGGAGTTTACTTCACAAGTCAGAATGACATATCTACCTAAAGGGTCTTCAAAAGATTGGTGAAGTTAAAAAGTAACTGAATTTTTAATCAGAATTGCAACTCCTGCTTTCTCTTTTGGGGAGTTTGGCTGAAAAATATTTGGAAAGTGTCGATTACGGAGACGATGGGCATCAGCTTCTAGAAGATGCGTCTCCTGGAGACATAAAACATCTGCTTTAGACCTAAGCGCATCTTTCCAGAAGATTGAGCGTTTAAAGGACAAATTTAACCCTTTGACATTGTAAGAAAGAATTGTAAACACCATAGTCAAGGAAGAGGGGGGGGGAACGCTGTGTGTAATTGTTCTACAGGAAAAACGTTATGTACCAAAAGGTGCTTTGTGTAAAACATCAGATCAGACCAGTAGTACCACTGCATTATTAACAGACAAACAGAACAGATAAAAAACAACAGCATTTGCATCAATTTATCCCTTAGGCGAAGGAAAAGTAAGGAGGCAGTCCCGCCTACAAATTGAGAGGGGGTAGAAGACTACTATCAAGAATAGACCGGGTGAGATCAAGACTCCAGGAGAAAGCTCTGGCTTATACTAAGGAGCAGAAGGCCGGCAGGCCTGGAAAAATAAGTAGAAAGTCTCAGGTGGACTCAAATTATAGAACCTGATCGGAGACGGGAGGTCTTTACTGACCACAGAGGGGTTACCATTTCTGGACAGGCTTGCCTTTAACGGACTGGGCTGGAGTCCGTGTTAGGAAATAGGTCCCAGTGTCTCAGGGTAGAACAGGCTTCCTCCGGAGTAGAGCAGATGACTTGGGTACCATCTTTGGTAATGAGAAATTTCACAGGGAAGCCCCACCGATATGCAATACCTTTTTCCCTGAGGATCTTTGTGAAGGTTTGAAATTCGCATCTGCGCATCATGGTGGCTGCGGATAAGTCCAGAAACAAGGAGATGGCTTGGAATCTTTCTGGTAAGGAGTCCATCTTTCGTGGGGCCCTCAGAAAGTCTTCTTTGATGTGGTAGAAGTGGATGCGCGCAATGGTGTCCCTTGGTACTTGTTGGGGGAGACTGCGCGGTTTGGGAATTCTATGTATTCTATCGATGATGAGATCTTGGGAGCTGCATTTGGGAAGTGTGAGTGCCATCAGGTCGTTTAAGAACGAATTGAGTTGATCTGGCAGAACGGACTCAGGTGTGCCTCTGATGCGTACATTATTACGCCTAGATCGAATTTTTTTTTTTTTTGCTTTTTTTTTTCCTTCTTTCTTTGTGTCAGATTTTGCAATGTGGTTGATGTGGGACTTCTGACAGTTTGGAGTGCGCGAGGAGGTAGGTGTTGGTTATTACGGACTCAACTGAGAGCTTTTGCGGTGGAGAAGGAGACAGTTAGATGAAACATACCAAGGTATTATAGGTGTATATGATCACCCAGAGCACAGGTAGCTGGAAGTCGTAAACAAGAAGCCAGGGAGCTTGTAACAGTGGGGTGGCAAAATAATGCAGGGTTGTGAGAGGTGGACTCAGAAACTAGGGATCCTGTATAGAAAATAACTCTGATGATTATAGCCTTGTGGGCACTTATAGGAGCTTTGTGAATGCCGCTAAGCAGGTTTAGCCCAAGGAGATGGCAGGTTCAAGTGGTGGAGGATTAGTGCTGGGTATG
The DNA here is from genome assembly GCA_025379985.1 of Phyllomedusa bahiana. NCBI lineage: Eukaryota > Metazoa > Chordata > Amphibia > Anura > Hylidae > Phyllomedusa > Phyllomedusa bahiana. The sequence goes on from JAODAL010031742.1 coordinate 22,209, forward strand.
ATGTTTTGCAGCAGTCTCAGTAGCCAAGAGGTGTATAATAATATGCACTGTATCCCTTTAACTGGAGTGACACCTGCTATAAAACGTGTGCACATGCAGGTTTAAAGATATTCGTCCTCTGTGCTTGAATGAAGGGAGTGTTTCAGCCTGTGCCTAGCAAGGGAAAGTCTGATTTCCAGAGGAGTATCCTGTGTGGCCCAGCAGTTATGTCCGCCAAATGAAGGTGCAGCAGAGGAGAGGGAGTTACCCTCCTTAAGACGGCGGCGGCACTGGGTCTAATCCACCGAGTGGCGTGGTCAGCAGCACAGGCTGTCGGCAGCAGTGAGAGGGGAGAACAGACCGCAGCTGCACACCGGACTGGGTACAGGAGCTGTTGGTGACAGGGAAGCTCGTAGATCTGTCTCCGCTGGAGCGCACTCACAGGAGTCGGAAGATTGCAGCCGGAGGACTGGAGCCGAGAGTAAGATGCTGGAAATTCCCGCCGCAGAGAGGCCGGAGAAGCTCCCGCACAGAGCTCGGGCCGCGAATCCACAAACGGGGTGGTTGTTGCACCGGAGGGAAGAGCGTCCTCCCAAGTAGTCAGAAATCCACTTTTTATGCAGACCTATCTGCTTTTTAGGCTTGGTTGAGCCAGTTTCTGGAGCTCAGTCCTCGAGCTAATGCACCACGTGGTCTATCTCATCCCCTGATCAGGCCACGCCCCTAGTCTATACATGTCAATTTGACCTCACTATACTGGTACTACAGTCTATACATCTCTATGTGACCTCACTATACTGGTACTACAGTCTATACATCTCTATGTGACCCCACTATACTGGTACTACAGTCTATACATCTCTATGTGACTCCACTATACTGGTGCTACAGCCTATACATCTCTATGTGACCCCTCAATACTGATACTACAGCCTATACATCTCTATGTGACACCACTATACTGGTACTACAGTCTATACATCTCTATATACCCTGACCACATATCATCACCATAAGGAAACTGAATATAAACCATTACCCTAAGACCACTATTACTGCCATACAGTGACCTTATAGTGGTAGATACCAGGCTACATAGGCTTTGCAGACTGTATATTACCCCTATACAGTGACCATATAGTGGTAGACAACAGTGTACACAGGCTCTACAAAATGTATATTACCTCAATACAGTGACCATATAGGGGTAGACACCAGTGTACACAGGCTCTGAAGACTGTATATTACCTCCATACAGTGACCATATAGTGGTAGACACCAATGTACATCGGCTCTGCAGACTGTATATTACCTCCAGATAGTGACCATATAGTGGAAGCTACCAGTGTACACAGGCTCTGCAGAATGTATATTACCTCCATCCATTGACCATATAGTTGTAGACCCCCCCAGTTACACAGCCGCAACTGGGATATTACCTCCAACAGTGGACCAAATAGTGGTAGACAACCAGTGTACACAGGCTCTGCAAAACTGTTATTACCTCCATACAGTGACCATAAAAGTGGTAAGACACCATTGTACACAGCTCTGCAGACTGTATATTACCTCAATACAGGGGACTATATAGTGTAGACACCAGTGTACACAATGCTCTACAGGCTGTATAATAACCTCCAACAGTGACCATATAGTGGTATGACCCCAGTGTTACACAGGCTCTGCAGACTGTATATTACCTCCATACAGTGACCATATAGTGGTAACAATAGTGTACAAAAGGCTCTGCAGACTGTAATATTACCTCCATACAGTGACCTTATAGTGGAAGACAATAGTGTACACAGCTCTCAGACTGGTATATTTTCCTCCATACAGTCACCATAAAAGTGGGGAGATAGCAGTCTACAACAGGCTCTGCAACTGTATATTACCTCCATACATGACCATATAGTGGTAGACACCAGTGAACACAGGCTCTGCAGACTGTATATTTAACCTCAATAAAAGTGACTATTAGTGGTAGACACCAGTTTACACATGCTCTACAGCTGTAAAATTACCTCCATTAAAAGTGACCATATAGAGGGAGACACCATATAAAACAGGCTCTGCAAACTTTTACAGTATATTACCTCCATACAGTGACCATATAGTGGTAGACACCAGTGTACACAGACTCTGCAGAATGTATAATTACCTCCAAAAAGTGACCAATATATTGGTAGACAAACCCTGTACACAGGCTCTGCAGACTGTATATTACCTCCATAAAGTGACCATATAGTAGTAGACACCAGTGTACACAGGCTCTGCAGACTGTATATGACCTCCATAAAGTGACCATATATTGGTTGACACCAGTGTGCACACACTCTGCAGACTTTATATTACCTCCATACTGTGTCCATATAGTGGTATTAACCAGTGTACACAGGCTCTGCAGATTGTATATTACCTCCATACAGTGACCATATAGTGGTAGACACCAGTGTACACAGGCTATGTAGACTGTATATTACCTCCTTACAGTGACCATGTAATAGAAGACACCAGTGTGCAGACTCTGAATATACCAGTGACTCACAGGTGACGTCTTTTCTGATGAGTTGTTCTCGTTACATCGCTGGCTCAGGGGCCGGTTGCAACTGCGACCACTGTGACCCTTGTAGCTATTTCACTGTCTGTATTAACTAAATAAGTCTTAAACACAAAGAGTATCACATTTAGTTTTGATCACCTCTCTCCAAAGTAAAGATCTTCTAAAAGGCATAATTAGACCTTTAATATTGTAGGATACAATATTTACTGATATTGAGACAAATACAATAAAATAGAGCCGCAGACTAGTGATGAGTGATTATGTCGACTATCGTCATCGGCAACAATACAGTGACCATATAAGGGTAGACACCAGTGTACACAGGGTCTTTTAGACCGTTATATTACCTCCATACAGTGACCAATGTAATAGGGAAACACCAGTGTGCAGACTCTGAATATACCAGTGACTTACAGGTGACGTCTTTTCTGATGAGTTGTTCTCTTTTTAATTTCTTCAACCGGTCCAGACCCTCATGACGTCTTCTCCTTTGCCACAACTCGTCCCTGCAGAATTTACCACACAAACATGTTAGACTCCAAACAGAGAAAGTTCCACCAACCAATTATAAGGTCCTCATTTGTGCCACTAGCAGGTAGGAACACACTCCACATAGTAGACAGCACCCCAGATTAGACAGGCAGATAGGAAGATGCTTCCTTTAGTAGGTTAGACTTTAAAAATTAGACAAGTGGCAGACCTGCTATTAAGTAGGTAAAGACCCCATCAGTATAGGACTCCTTCTAGTAGGTACGTAAGTAGATAGGGCCCCTTCTAGTAGGTAGGTAGGCAGATAGGGACACTTAGTGCATGCGGTCAGGGACACTTAGAATAGATATCCCACCCCTCCTCCCCCTATTAAAAAATAAAGATAATATTCACCTTGGCTCCTGGCTGTTTTCCTGCCGAACTCCACTCTTTAAACCCAGAGCAGGTGGCATGATGTCATCACACTGACCGCTCCAGGACGCCAGTTCCGGGGTCTGCTATGCCCTAAGCCTAGTCAATGCACCATGCTGCACAGGTGGCAGTGATCGCTAAAATCCGGGCTCGGGGGCCGGTTGCAACTGCACCACTGTGAACCCTTGTAGCTATTTAAACTGTCTTTTTTAAACTAAATAAGTTTTAAAAACACAAAGAGTATCAAAATTATTTTTGATCCCCCTCTCCCAAAGTAAAGATCTTAAAAAAGGCATAATTAGCCCCTTTAATTTTTGTAGGATACAATTTTTTTAACTGATTTGAAAAAAAACAATAAAAATAGAGCCGCAACTATTTGTTTGAGTGTTTATGTCGACTATCCCCACCCGGGTCGATAGCCCGATACCGTCAATTATCAACAGGGTTTTAAATAGCCGATAGAAAATTTAAAACCGCCGATGACCTTTTAAAGTCTAGGGGGAGGAAAAACACCTTCATTTTAAACCCCCAAACGGGGCTGGAAAAAATTTGGGAAAATTTAACACCACAACAGCAAACTGGATAAGGGGCTACTTTCTTAGGCAACAAAATTTACTTAAAATCACAGAAAAAAAGCCCCACAAAACCATTCACTATCCTTTTCTTGTACCACAGCATGCCCCTTTAAAACCCCTGCATCACCCAAAAATTTAAAAAAGTGCTAAAAGGGCATTTTTGTTTTTGAACCATCTTTTATTTAAACTGGACATTGAATATCCCTGTCCGGGAACCCCACATGACCCAAAAAAACCGGGTCTAACCCCAGATTAAAAAGTCCCGGAAAAAGGAGTCGTTAAACCCAAACCATTTAGTTTCCTGGACATGGACATACCCTGCCCTTTGGGCCACGGGCATGGCCCCAAACCTGCTTTGACCCACAGTTTAAAAAGTCCCGGGAAAAAAAGGAGTTTTTTAACCCCCCTTTTTAAAGTACTGGACATAGACTATCCCTGTCCGGGGAAACCCTTTACACTTTTTCAAGTCTTCCTGTAAAAATTCAGGGGAATTTTTGGGAAATTTTTTTTTAGTAGTTTAATTCTAGAAAACACTTTTTTTTAAAATAGGATGGAATCCCACCCCCTCTTTGTATTTTTTTGGGGGTTGTCTCACTACAGGGTTTGCAAAGCTATTTTTAAAGATCTTGAAAAAAACAAGTCAATTGCAATATTTTTCCTTTAACATGCCCCTACCTTTTCCTGTTTCTGACAGCACCATCCCCCTTTTACCCACTCCGACAATTGTGAAGAACAAATTTTCGAAAGGGAAACCAAAATTATTTAAAAAATAGGGACCTGTAAATAGCGCATTCACAGCAAAAAAATGCCTCCAAAAATTCAAAACTTGACCCTTGAGCCACTCTTGACAATTGTGAAAAAAAAAATGTCAAATTAGAAACCAAATTTTTTTACAATAGGACCTGTAAAATTGTTTCATTTCAAAGCAGTAAAAACCCAAAAAAATTATAAAAAGGGATTTCCCTCACCACTGTTAAAAATTGTGAGGAGAAATCCCCACTTAGAAGCCAACATTTCTGTTCCAAAGGGATATGTTTATAGCTGTATCCCACACCCAACATGACCCCAAAACCATGGAAAATTGAAAAAAATTCTAAAGATAAAGTGATTAAAGGGAGTAGGGTTTTTGTCTTTAAAAACCTTGCTGTTTTTTACAGTCTCCTCACACAAAATCAGAAAAATGATCTTTTGGGAACTGAGAAAAAATTTTTTTGGGCCAGCGAGAAATGTTTAAAAAAAAAATTTTTTCAAGGGGAAACCATTTCTTTTTAAAAAGGGAAATTTGTAAAAGAAGCCCGGGCAAAAAATTTCCGGGGGGACCCCGGGGAAATTTGGGGACCACAACATTTTTCCAAGATCCATCCCTTTTTTTTCATCTTGATGAAATTTCCAAATTTGATCCACATTTTTCTGTGGAAAGCCGGATGCGTTTGTCTGTAATGACCCCTCCAGCTGTGCTGAAGGCCCGCCCCGAACAAACCCCTGGCTGCTGGGCAGAACAACCCTCTATGGCTTGGCCACAAAGTTGGGCCATTCATCCCATTTTTTGGGTACCCAGAAGGGCGATTTGGGTTTTGGAAACACATCCAAAAACAACGGTGTTGAAAACGCAGATAGTTTTTGCACCATTTATCTTAAGCTGGGGCCTTCCTTTTGTTTGTATGTGGGGCCCTGCTTTTCATTTGTTGGTGGGGGGTTTTAAATAAAAGGGTTTCCCAAAGGGCCCCCCAATTTGGTTTTTTGGGCCCCTTTTCCTGCTGCTGTTACCCGGGGCCCCCCAAAGGCTACTTTTTCACTCAACTGCTGTCACGTTTGCTGACGTTTTCCACCATGACAATTTTAAGAACGTGAAGCAGACGCAACAGATGTCTCCAGTTGATCCCAAACAGCAAGGTCTCTATTTTTCCCGCAAGTACTCTCTATTTTGGGGGGGGAAGGAAAGTCTGAGTTTTCTACCGGGGGTCTAGAAGGGGGCCACCTAGTAACGGGTTTTTCATTTTGATGGCCTTAACAAGAAACAGTTGGAGGAAATGGGGATCCAAACACTCATTGGAGATGGAGCCCTTTATTTCCCCAAACCTCGGGTCAGGGCACTAGCAAACTCATCTTCCCACCTTTTCCTCCTCCCGCCCGTTTAATTTGCGCCCAAACCCCTTTCCAAGGCAAAAGACGTGGTAAAGTCGGGGTCCCAGGAAAACCTCCTCCCCCCCTCCCCCGGGGGGGGGGGGGGGGGGGGGGGGGGGGGGGGGGGGGGGGGGTGGGGGGGGGGGGGGGGGGGGGGGGGGGGGGGGGGGGGGGGGGGGGGGGGGGGGGGGGGGGGGGGGGCGGGCGGGGGCCCCCCCCCGGCCCCAGCTTCAACACGCCCCGACTTTTCCCGAAATTAAAGCACCCTGAGAGCGAGATGCGCCACCTTGCACTAGCCCTGGACCCTGAACCACTGCCTAATGAAGGGCCCATAAAAATTTTGAAATTGTTTAGGCCTTGTGGATTTGACGGAGAAAAAAAGGGGTCCTTTTCCCCCATCTTTGTCCGTCTCCTCCCCCGCGCTGGTGGGGGCCTGATGTTTCGGAGTGGGCCAAGATCCTTTTCCCGAACTAAGATCCCACAATCCCCAAAGCTGACAAGGGATTTTTTCCGCACTGACCATTTTGGTGCTTCCCTTTAAAAATGGCAAAAGGGTGGTCCAGAGCTCTTTCACCTGCCCCACTCTCGGGGGCTCAACAAACCCCTTTTGGGCCCCCACCCCCGCTTGTCAGGCCCCTGTGTCAACCCTTTGTTTGTGCGTAAAGGATTGCGCTGCTGCCCCAATCGCTGGAGCCCCAAAAAAAAAGTGGAGGGTTTAATTCCCACGTTTGCCACCTCAACAAGAGACGGTTTTATGGGGAGGGCCCCGGCCCGAAAGCGCAAAAAGCAGCCAGGCGGGAAAAAAGCAGGGTTCGAACGGCCCAAGTGCGAACTCAACCTCAACCTTCCTCAGCGGGAGTCCAGACCCCGGGGAGCGCTTAAAAAAATTTCCCCCCCGGGCGACAAGGTTCATGAATGTGCCCGCAAGGAAAAGGCTCCACCTACCTACTTAAGGCGGCCAGCAATTTTGGGCAATTATCGCACACCACCTTGCCCGCACAAAAGGGTTTTTTGGCCCCCAGCCAGCCCCCTCGGTCTGTTTCGGAGAGCCGTTCCCCAGCTTCTGACCTTGTGTTGGGCGGTCTCCAAGACAGAAATTTAAATTTTTTAAAACGGCCCGGGGTTTTTCTGGGGACTTTAACCACCAGAGGAAACCCTTTGGGAAAGAACCCTGCACCTTCCCTTGGCGGTTTTTGAAGGGGGGGGGGGGCGGGCCCAGGTGAGAGCCACCGGGGGGCACCACCGGAAAACAAACCACCCCGCCCCCACCCCCCCAGCTTCACAAGGAAAATAGCGGCCTTTGGGCCCTGCTTTCTATTTCCAGGGGTCGATGGTCCAGATGGACCTTTTTTCCCGACACAGAATGCAACAACGCGCTTGAAATTTTTGATTACACCCCGGCTGGCCAGGGGGAGGGACGGCTTTTTTGGCAAAGTAAGCCTGCTCGGCAAAACTGGGGATTGGGGGCCCGGCAAGGGCCATGACGGGCGGGAACCCCTCTGTTTCCACCGACGGGAAAAGGAACATTTCCAAGGACAAAAGCCGGCAAAGGGCCCATATTCCCGCTTTTGGGTTTTTGGTTTAAAGTGTTTTTTTCGCCCCCAAAACTGGAAACAAAGGCTGGCTGCTAGACGGCCACTGTACGGCCCTGCAGGGGCGGCAAAATTGTGGAAGGAGGGAAGGGGGGAGGGGTGGTCCCCTGGGGTGCGGTGGTTTCTCCGGGGATGGGGGAGGCCGAAGGGGGGCTAACTCTTATCATGACTCCGAAAGACATGGGGACTGAGGAACGCTTTGGGTGGCGGCGGGGGAGGAGGCGGGGACAGAGGGTGTGACAGTGGTTGGAAGCCCGCATCTGTGCGGCCTTTTTTGGCCAAGTGTTCCCTCCATTTCAACTCATGCATTCGCTGCATGTGACTAGACATGTTGGTGGTGGTTAAACACCTAAGATTCTTGCCTCTACTTATGCTTTTATGGCAAAGGCGGCATATGATATCGCTGGGTGAATCAGAGGCTTGCTTAAAGAAGGCCCAGGCTTGAGAGGTCATGGACATTTTCGACTGCGATAAGTGAGGAGGGGGGTTTCGGCTGACCGTGGCTTTCGGAATGATATCAGCGGACTTCTGCGACCGCCCTATCCCTTTTTGAGGCGGGACCCGTATTGACACTACCCAATTGTCTTCCTCCTCGTCCAGTGATGAAGCGCTCGCAAGCAAATTCTGCGAAAAAGACCAATTGGATCCTCAATGTCGTCATCATCATCATCATCATCATCATCAACACAGGTGACTTCATCGTCCTGACATTCTGCATCCAGAAGCTTCAGTCTACAAGCAAGAGGCACTGCAAGGCGGTGCCGACCACTCGGGATTTTTGCCGATTGACCGGCTTCCTTCTCCTCCTCTGATGGCATCAAAATCATACTCTTTGGCCTATTGATCTTTGGAAATGCCTTCTGACCCCAACGGCATTTTGTCATCAAAGAGGTCTTCAGAAAATGGATTATCCACAGTGGTGGGTACACGAGTTGACATTTGGGCTGCCTTCGCTTCATGTTGGACGGATGCTGATGATGACATATGTGGCCGTGACTGGGAGGGCGAGGAGGTACGACTGCTGGATGCAGGTTGCATTAACCACTGAAGAACAGATTGGCGACGCTGTTCGTTACTGAGATTCACAGGGCCCTGACCCAGCGATGACAGGCCTGACGGTCCTGCAACCGACGATCCACTGCCATGCGTGTTGTCGCCAGCACTGGAAGGAGCACCTTCTCTCATACCTCTACCTCCATGTCCTACCCCCCTCTTTGCTCGCTTACCACCTGCATTTAGCGCCATGTTCAGACAGAAAAAAATTTAAGAAGGTATGGAAGAGTTTTGGAAAGTCTCTTATTAAAAGACGGCAAATCACAGCTATTCTCAAATCCCTCTAATTTCCTACAGTCAACTAGGATTAGAAACTAAAATGTTTCTTGCGAATACCTGTGAAATGCAGTCTGGTGGAAGAACCGTAAGACAAAATCAATAGTGTTCTTCCTTCAGTCCCAGGGATTTACAACTGCCCAGTAGGACTAGGAATTGATAGTGTTCAACAAAATATCATACAAGTGCGCTATCTGCGCCAAACTGAGATTCAACGAGTGCAATAAAACTATTCAGAAGTTACACGGATGAGAAATTTTTGCAGCAATGACAAACGAGAACAGTTACTAGAAAATGTTTCTATCAGAATTGTCGTACAACGTGGCTATTTGAAAACAAAAAAACTAGGGCCGCACCATGTGCAATACAGCTATTTAAAAATTATACGGATAACAAACGGTGGTTTTTGCACCAATGAAATACACCAACAGTAACTACAAAATTGCTGTATTCAAATTTAAGTGCAAGCTGGCTCTATGAACAAAGCTGGACTGCGCCAAAGTGAAATAAACCTAATTAAATTGTGTACGGATAATAAAAGGTGTTTTTTGCACGTATAAATACACCTTAGGTGACTACAAAATTGCTGTATTCAAATTTAAGTGCAAGGAGGCTCTATGAAAAAAGCTGGACTGCGCCAAAGTGAAAAACACCTAATGAAATTGTGTACAGATAATAAAAGGTGTTTTTTGCACTTATAAATACACCTGTGGTGACTAGAAAAGTTCTGTATCCTATTGTAAGTACAAAGTGGGTCTTTGAAAAAACTGAGCTGCACCAAAGTGAAAAAAAACCTAATTAAATCATGTACAGATAATAAAAGTTGAGTTTTGCACCTATAAAATACACCTGCAGTTACTGGAAAAGATCTGTATCCTAATATAAGTACAGGCTGCACAACATACAACTAATATTTCACCAAATACTGGCCAAAAACTATTAATAAAAACCCATTGCAATGCAGGGTCAAAACACAGTCTGGGATGCACAACATCCACTCTCCTTTCAAAACCCTGCCTGCCAGCCTGTCTTTCTGTGTTCGCCCGCACCCCCCTGGCCTCTTCCCCTTAACCCCCCCCCCCCTCCCGCGGTTGTACAGCGCTAGATGCTCCTTTACAATTCTCAGCCTAAGTAACTAAAAACTGAAAATCTCTAATCTACCTAAGTTCTAATGTTCACAGCTAAAAGCATAATTGTCTGTGTGAACAAATATAACAGTTTCGCTGAGCTGTTTTAAGAGAGACCGAGCACACGTCCTGCTCTTATGATACACAGACACACACTGATCATGAACTGGAAGGGGTGTTCTATGTAAAATGAGGTCATGTGATTTCTCCAGCCAATCACAACCATACACATCCCAGTCATGTCGTCGCACACCCAGCTCACCCTGCTCTATTCTCTAAGCTGATTTGCTGGCCGCCAAAATGACAGGAAGCGCTGAAAATGACGCGATATTAATAGACTATGCGCAGATTTTAGCCTAAATTATCGCGTAATCGAAAAAATCCAATCAACATAAAAACCGTGCCGATAATAATCGCTCAACACTACCGCAGACATTTAGAGATGGAAAATTATTAAGATGGAATATTTTCTTCTGGTTCTGTCCAAAATTGTTGTGATCTCTTTAGCTTGGAAGAAAACTACTAGTAGGGTACACACTGGGTTAACTCAGTAACGTACGTATGGGAAAGGTTACATATATACTAAGTAGTGCATAAAGATTAAAATATAATATAAATATTTATTTAGCAACAACAATTTGCAGAAGTTTCTCCTGGTAACAGCGATTTGTAACAACTTGGGGGAAAAACAGAATAAAAAGTACAATAAAGAAAACAAGAATATAACCATTGTCCATGGTAAACTTTTTCAGAAAAGGAAAGACAAGGTAGGAAGTCATGTCTAAGGAGTTACCAAAAGGAGACTCTGAGATCTTCTGAAACCAATTATAAAATATCAAAACTTCATATTTTAGATAAAGGATACAGAAGGTGTTTAGTCTGCGGTTAGTCTCCTGGATCTTAAGGCTTTATCAGACCACAATGGGGTGATCACCTCTGGTTTGGAAGGTTTTTTCCTGAGTGTAGTAGGATCTATAGGTGTCAGCAGGTTCCAAATTTCTAAGATCTCTTTTGCTATTTTTAGGGAGGAACATAGAATTTGGGAGTCATCTATGGTTATAATTAATTTAATCAGGAAGCCCCAGCAGTAGGATATTTCTTTTGGTATTTCAGGTCCATTCCTTTCGCCTCAACATGGTGGCTGCAGAGAGGTCCAGTAAGATGGAGATAGACCAGAAACATTCTGGGAATGCTGGGGTTTTCCTCAAAGCTTGTAGAAATTATTCTTTAATATGATAAAAATGGCTCCTTGCTATTGTGTACCTGGGAGTTTGTGGAGCAAGATTTTTAAGTTTCAGAATGCTATGGATTCTATCTATTATTGGAAGAGCTTTGGGGGAGAATGATAGCCTTAAGGTTAGTATGGTAGGAGCTAAGGTGCTCCAGGTGTGTGGACTTCTGAATTCCCGTAATCCTTATGTTGTTCCTGCTAGACCTATCCTCCAGATATAACACTCTGGCTGACAGTCTTTGGAGCTTCTCTTATGGGGTGTAACGGGTGAGCAGGTAAAGGGGGTAGTGGACCCACTGGACCACTGCCGGGCTTGCTCCAAGGAGGCGTAACTAAGCGGCAGTCGGCTTCTTCACAGAGCCTTAGATGGTAAGAATGACTTCCCCGATGGCCGCCAGGTGTGAATTCAGAGCAGTCCCCAGCAGCGGCAGCTGACCAGATAGGCCAGGAGTGCCAATGCCAGGCACAAAAAGGATTAGGGACAAACATATAGCAGTCTTAGTGTACAGATGTGCAGGTACAAAACAGGCAAAAGCAGGACAAAACGGATGCCAAACAGGAAGGTTAAACGGACGGCAAGGTACAAAACATAGACTGACTGGACACAACACCAAGAAAATGAGCAGAGACTAAAGCTAGGACACTGGCTAGGAACTAGGGCATAAACATGGCAAGAATACAGGCATAGAACATGGCAAGGAAACTCACAGACAAGATACAGACACAAGGAGACAAACCAACAAGACAGCACACACCAGACAACTAACAAACATAAGACAAGACACTACATGCAACAACAGACTACAACATGAGACAACAACAAGGATCAGTTAGGGAGTGTGGGGAGGAGCAGGCTTATAACTGCACAGGTGGAAGGGGATTGGAAGAGGAAGTCCAACCCTGCTGCACACTTTGGGTATAAAGGAGTGGAAGATGTGGCCGCCACCCTCTATAGAGATAGGGAAACAGGGCAGCAGCCAAGATGAAGGAGCAGCATGGCCAGCATGGGAAAAGCCGCACTGCAACCACAGGTGGGCCATCAGTGGCGACAGGAACTGGATCTGCGATAGGAACACAGGTACGTCCGCGGTTCACAGCAGAGGCCGCGGCGTGAGGACAGGAACAAGGTCATGTCCGCAGCCCAGAACAGAGAACACAGCACAGACCATGACAAAGGGTTTTGTTTGCATCTATTAGATCGGGGTGTCAAACTAATTTTCACTGGGGGCCACATCAGCCTCACGGCATAACTGAAAGGGTCGACATAATTTTAGAACTGTATAAATGGAACTTCTCCTTTGCAGTTAAGGTTAAGCAAGCTATTACGGAGTAGCTACATTTGTACACTATTACTGTCATAATTAGCACTTTGAGGGAAACCAAGGAGAATATATTGCCCCTACATATAATATGTATATATGGCCCTGTAGGTAGATGGGTGGGTATAAAGCCCTCTGTAGATGACAGGTATATCTGCCTCCTGTATGTACAATAGATAGGTATATATGACCCCTATAGGGAGATAGGTGGTGTGAGTTTCCATTCACATTCGGACACTCTCCTGGGCCGTCTTGGGGGTCCTTTATCTCACAGATTGCCACTTTGCTTAAACGGATGGCACTCCGACTGCAGGATTCCAGTTTAAACTTGGCCTCAGCAAGTTATTGAGGCATAAGAACATACAATAGCCAAACCATAAACAAAATCCTCAGGCCGTCAGGCCACTGACTACACACTGTAACAGACCCCTGACCATCATTGGTCTGGACCTAGCATCCAGACGCCCACAAAACACTTACCAACCTCCACTGGTTCCTGGCTTCTCTCAAGCCTCTGGTGCAAGAGCTTTCCTCCAGCTCTGCTGCTCCAACTTCCAGGTAGCAACCACACCCCCTGAACAATGGAGTAGGAGGCCCTTAATAGGTCTCCAGGGACGTGTCCAAATCTTGGCCTGGAACACGGGGACAGCCACCCACCCAACACTATGGCTGTCTCAAAAAAACCATCCCATACATAGCTGCCTTGCAGCTATTCTAGCCACTACTGTAAATGTCAGTAATATATAAGTACTGACACAATATAGGTGGCTTTTCCCCACCGAGACCAGGTCTTCGGTGGCGCATCTGTAGCAGGTCTCCGACTGCACACCCTCTAGTGGCAGAAACATGCAACTACTAGCGGTCGCTCTGCCACATATTCCCCCCCTTTGATAAAGGCCATGGGACTTTGTCACCTTGTACTTTCCTTCAGGGTCAAAGCTTCTACACAGGGGCAATATCTCCCTTACATCTTTAGGGGCAGAGACAACATTTATCACGTACAGCTCGGCTGTGGGCTCATACCATGCACTCACCCTACAATGTGCAAAAATGAAGTCATAGCCACTTTCCATAGGTGGCACCACGCATACCTGCTCTGGAACATTAAAGTCACTATCTTCACTGACCTTCACTGACAGCCTCTAGGGAATCTTTGTCCTGTATATTACCAGACACTTCAATAGTGCCTGAAAACCCCTTCACTCTTCCTTGTATCTCACTAGTGTTGAAGCACCCATTCTCCCCTGCTGTGTTTAGCAGCTCCCTTTCCCCATCACAATGGAGAGATACTTGGGTATCACTGCTAGCAACAAACCTCTCAGCAGTATTCACCATCTCAGAAAGTTTACTTTGCTCTGCAGAGTATAGAGCAAACCTGCTTAGTAACAGCACCAACATCATCATTGATGTCAGGTTTTACCCATTCAGGCTAAGCGCCTCTCCTAAAACGCTGCTCAGAACTTACTATACGGGCCCCTTCATTAATGTCTGGTCACACATTCCCCTGTGCACACCTCTCATTGGCTCTTTCTAGCAGCGGATCCTCTGCAGCAACGTGTGGAGATATTTCCTTCACATCTCCTGTAACAATCGCTAAGGGAAAACTCTCAGCAGGACCAGACTGGGAAAAAAATAAATAAATAAATCAGCCCTGGCACAAAGCCCCCACCAGCCCACATATAATATCCGCCTAAAAACTTTCCCTTGTTCTCGCACCTCGCCACTTTCTAAAATAAACTACACTATAAAGGTGCTTTCACATGGAGCACTCTTGGTGCATTTTTGATGGTTTTTTTGGTGCGGTTTTGTGCAGAAAGGCAGAGCAGTTAATTCTGTACATTTCTGCACAAAATGCATAAAAAAATGCACCAAAACCGCTCCGTGTGAGAGCCCCCTACACGCAAGAAAGAAAGAAAGAAAGAAAGAAACAGTGGTGCAGAGAAACCCCTCATCACAGAGTCAGGTGTGCACTTGCTTTATAATAAGGGACACGCCTACTCTGCCACTACAGAAGCACCAACATAACCTACAACCCCACCAATAACATCATCAGTAGTCAGGTCACCATCACATGAATACAGCCCTGATTCAACAAAGAAGTAAAATTACCCCTGACAGAAGGGACTCACAGGAGACGTCATCTCTGATGGGAGTTGTTCTCTTCTCCTTTTCTTCTTCATCTGGCCCAAACCTCCATGATGTCTTCCCTGAGGAGTCATTCTCTTCTCTGAAATAGATACAGACAGCACTTCAACTTTAAAGCGGTTTATTTCCACCCAAACAGGGCAGCGCAACGTTTCAGCTCATACTGAGCCTTTCTCCAGCAGAGTATAGTGTTCCACAAAACATTTAAATACAAGTGCATTAATCAGACAAGTGAATACATATGTGTCAATAAACAAGTGAATTATCCATCATAAATAGTGTTACAAAGTAATTCATGTGAATACAAACATTAAACAATGTAAATACCTATATCCATTAGACATGCGTAATAACCGCCACAAGATGAATCTTGGCGTTCTCTTCCTGTTACTGCGCATGTGAGGGGAGCTAAAATCGCGAGACTACGCTTCAAGCTTGACTGAACGACGGAGAGGAACATTGCGCATGCGCACTGGATAGTTTTACTACATCAGTGCCATTGAACTCACTGGCAGTGAGACAACAAGATACATTAATAAACACTCCTCAAACCCCGCAAAACTACAATCCTCCACCTTACCATGATGTAAGCTACTAGCAAATAACCAATAGCTAAATCACAGCAATGGAGTACAGCCAGTAGAAAACCCGCGGTACCACCGCAAGCTTCCAGGGGTGTCATGGGAGTGCATTATGCGGAGGTGCACATTTACAACCATAACAACGCAAAGATGGAGTAAATTTACATATAATAACATGTAGCTATAATGTAAAGCATAAAGATTCCTTTGTCCATCATAGTAATAATGCATCCCTCTGGGTATGAGAAACGTCACGGTTCATCAAAATTAAAACCGGCATAATGTTAAAATTCTTTTATCTGTAAAAAAAATAAAAATATTAATATCACATAAATCGAACACTAGGGGCAACATGTATGATCGGGCTTTATGCCTGTTTTTTGGTGTATACTGCGCATCCCGGCCTGAATCCCGCTGTCGGACGCAGGGATGCGGTGTTAGGCGCAGCGTTCGCCACTTTCAGCTGCGCCCCGCATGAAGGGGCGGGCAGTGGGCGTGGTGTGGGCGCGGGGTAGGCGTTCCGGGGCGGAACGTGACGCGCTCGAAAACTCCGAGGCATGTACAATGGCGAGTCGGCAAAGTGAGGCGCAGTGCAGCGCTCGGCAGCTCCGACAGGCAGACCGGAGTTTTTTTGGTCTAAATCCTCCGACAGAGGCGAAGTGAAGCAGGATCGGAACATGCGAGGAAACATGCAAGATCGCTACACAAATCTCGGCGCTCCGCTCCGTGCAGCAGGAGTAAGATTCAGAAAATATCGCCTTTATATCGGAAAACAGTGTCAGAAAAGAGCTGAATGTAAAAAATAAACATAATTTAAAAAAAAAAATCACTTTCCTAAACTCTAGAACGGTGCAATATCAAGAATTATGATATTGTAGATTGCCGGGAAATACAGTAATTCAAATTCTGAAACCTATTCTCATTGGTCGGCATAAACTGGCCAATCAGAATAGGAGCGACAGTGAACCATTAAAACCTATGGGGAAGGATTGACCAATCAGAATCAAAGGCGGGACAGTTCAAAATGAGTAAAAATGTAAAAGGGAGTGTTTGGGTTAAGCTATGGGGACTTGGCTAGCTACCCAAATCAGAATAGGGCGACAAAACCCCTTTAAAACCAAGGAAACTATTGCCCAATCAAATGGGAGGACAAAGTCCCATTTTTCCCGGGAGAAGTTTAGAAATCAAACCCGGGCGGAAAATTTCAAAAACAGTAAAAGAAAAAGAGCTAGGGGCTAGCTGCGGGGGGTTGGCTATCCCCACCCAATCAGGGGCCAATACTTCTCCCCTTTAAGTCTAGAAGAAGGGGCGCTCGAAATCTCGGCCCCCAGCGGTGCGGCATAAGTTTTAAAAAAAAAAAATTTTTTTTATTAAAGAAAAACATTATCAAAAAGACCCAAACCCTTTTTTACAAAAAGCAGTTAAAAACCCAACAACGCGTTTTGCGCCGGACCCCGCTACAAGGGAATTGCAATAGAGAGAATTCCCGGGGAAATACAGAATTCAAATTTTTAGCTATTCTCTTTGGTGGGATAAACCACCCAAATCAGAATAGGGGGCCAATGTCCCCATTAAACCTATGGAGGAGAATTGACCAATCAGAAAAGGAGCCAATGTCCATTATACCCTTTGGAGAAAAATTGCCCAAATAAAATTAAAAGGGCGGGGACAGTTCAAAATACAGAAAAAAAGCAGAAACAGCTGATTTTGAAGGGGGCGGGGGCTCGCCAGTTTAGCCAATCAAGCGCAAGCTATTTTTTCAAAAATCTAGGGGGAAAAAAAAATTCTGTGCCGCTTGTGTTTGGGTAATTTAAAAAGAGGCGCTGTTATTTGGACCAATGGGGAGCGAGCGCCCTTCCTAGGGTTTTTTTAAGCACCGAAAAATGAAAAAGACATCCGAAATCAAATTATAACATACAGAAGTGGCCCGATGTGTATATAAAACAATGATAATAAGGGGGGAACGAAAAAAAAAAAAGGGGCTAACGAAAATAAAAAATAAAAAATGATTTTTTTTTGATTTAAAAATTTTTTTTCTTACCCCCAATTATTTTAATTTTTTTACACATCGAACCATTCTGTAGGGGTTTTAATTTGATTTCGGCCATGTACATTTTTTTTTCAGGGTTTCATTAAAAACCCATAGGAGCGTCGCTCCCTCCCCTTGGGCCAAAAACGCCTTTTAACTTAGCAATCACAGAGGCGCACAGAATTTTTTTTTCCCCATAGAACCTATTAAAAATACTCGCCTTGATTGGGAAGCTGGACAGCCCCCCGCCGCTTCAACCAAACAGTCGTTTTTGCATTTTTATGTATTTTAAAATTCCCCCTTTTAAATGATTGGTCAATTTTTCTCCATAGGGAAAAAGGGGCATTTTCGCTCCCATTTTTTGATTTGGGCAATTCTCCCCATGTTATAATGGGAAAAATTTTCGCTCCATTCTATTGGGGTGGTTTTTGCCCACCAAGAAATAGCTTAAACAAATTGAATTCGTATTTCCCGGCAATTCTCTCTATGCAATTCCCAGTACGCGGGCTCGGCGACAAAGCTTTTTCGGGTTTTTAATGCTTTATTTGTAAAGAAAGGGGTTGGCTTTTATCTGATAAAGTTTTTCTTTAATAAAAATAATTTTTTTTTTAATACTCAGCCGCACGCCTGAGCTCCGAGATTTTAGAGCGCCATCCTCATGACTACAATGGAGAAGTAGCTTGCGCTCTGATTGGTGGGATAGCCAAGCCCCCCCTATAGCCAATCAGCTCTTTTTGTTTTTTACTGTATTTTTAAATGGGCCCCCCCGGCGGATTCTGATTGTCTAAACTTCTCCAAAATAGAATGGGTCTCTGTCGCTTATTTGATTGTCTGAGAGCCGACCCCCCCCCAGCTCAGCCCAACGCCTCTTTTCTTTTCATTTTTTAAAAATTTTTTAACTCCCCGCGTGATTTTGATTGCTAAAATTCCCATAGGTTTTAAAGTTCCGCGCTCCATCGATTGGCCCTTTATCTGCCAATCAGAATAGCTTTCTGATTTTAATTAAGTATTTCCGGCAATTTCCAAGTCTAATTCTTGAATTTTGGAATTGGGAAAGTGATTTTGTTTTATGTATTTTTTATTTTTTAGGTTTCAGCTCTTTTCCTGAGAATGTTGAATGCCTTTATAAAGACGATTTCTGATTCATACTCCGCCCCGAAATGTGGAATGATTTCTCGCTGTTCCAGCCTGTCTCGCATCGGAACTGTTTTTCGGTGCAGTCCCACACGGCGCCGCAGTCCCACACGGCGCCCATGTCCCCGCACTGTGTCCCCCACACACTGGCGAGGCGCAGGGATTTTTTGCCCGCATGTACAAGCGCACTACCGCCGGCGGCGAATCATAGGCGCAGCGCCGCACTGCGCCTAACACACTGGCGAGGCGCGGCGGACTTTACATAGGATGTATGAGCGCGCCCCGGACATAAATCAGGCGCAGATTCCGCCGGAAAACTGGCGGAAAGGTGCGCCCCGACCCGGCGAGATTCATACATGTCGCCCTAGATTTCAAAATTTCCATATAGTGTAAAGAGAATGTAAGCAAGAAAACAACCAGGGTTATGCTGAACTCAACTCATCGAGGGAAACACGTGAAATTCCAGATTCATTCCATTAGGAAATAGCGTATTTAATTTAAATATCCATTCTAGTTCTTTTTTCTTAAGCAGAGATAATCGATCGCCACCTCTCCTCAATTTAGGTACATGATCTATGATTGAAAATTTCAAATCAGTAATTATATGTTCTTTTTCCACAAAGTGTTTAGAGACAGGTAGATCTAGTCTACCAGTCCTAATTGTAGACTTATGTTTATTACTACAGGATCGACACTCCATAGTGGTTTCCTCTACATATAATAAATTACATGGACAGTGCAAGACATAAATAACATAACTCGAACAGCATGTTAAATGATGTTGTATTTTAAATACCATCTTGGTAACTGGATGTATAAAACTGTTAACTTTAATCAAAGCTCTACAATTACTGCATCTAAGGCATGTAAAACATCCATTCCTTATAGATTGTAACCTTAATTGATCCTCTTTTTTAATCGATCCCAAATCTGATCGAACTAGTCTATCCTTCAAACTTCTTGATTTCCGATATGCCACACAAGGAGAAGCTTTAAATTCTGGAACATTCTGTAAAATGTCACCCAAAATGTGCCATTCACTATGAATAATTTCCCTTATTTTATTACTCAGTGGGGAATATAATGTAGAAAAAACAATTTTGGGATCTGCTTTTACTTCCCTTTTATGTTTAATCAAATCATCTCTAGTACATTGCGTCACTTTATCTTTATGTTTATCAATCAATCTTCTAGGGTAACCTCGTCTTAAATTTTTTTTACGCATATCTGTCAATCTATCTTGTAATCGAACCGGATCTTGAACTATACGTTTAACTCTGAGCATTTGACTATAAGGCAAATTATTCAACAGGGACTTTGGATGAAAACTCTCATATCTGACCGGACTATTTCTATCCGTAGGTTTTACAAAAATATCTGTGAACAAACTATTCCCAACTTTATATACTAAGGTATCAAGAAATTGGAGAGATTCCAATGAAGACACCATAGTGAATTTAATGTCATGAATGATCAATAGTATTTAAAAAAGAAAAAAGTCTTCAATTTGTAATTGAGTCCCTGTCCAGATAACAAAAATGTCATCTATGTATCGCCACCACCTCAAAACGCACGAGAAGTGGGGCGACACATATATGTACATCTCCTCCAAATAAGACATCACTATATTCGCATATATTGGTGCAAAATTGGACCTGAAATAAAAAATAATTTTCAGTCAATATAATATTCAGGAGATTCATCAAAAAAGAAATACATTGATCTGAATATCGTGATGTAATGAGAACATTTTCTACCGCTTGCATGCCTCTATCATGATTAATCAACGTGTATAGATTAACAACGTCAAATGATACTAATATACATGATTCAGGAACCTTAATTTCACCAATTTATTCAAAAAATCTGATATATCTCTCAGATATGATTTAGCAGATTGTGCATAAACCCTCAAGATCTTATCAAGAAAAATGGCTAATGGACAGAAGATAGAACCTTGACTGGAGACTATAGGTCGACCAGGAGGGTTAGATAGAGATTTATGGATCTTAGGTAAACAATATATTACTGGAGTAACAGAAAAATCAGTAATAAGATAATCCCCAAGTCTCCTATCTAATACTGGATAACATAGCTCCAACTAAATCTCTAATTTCTCGTCCCAAACGAAATTTAGGGTCACTTGAAATAATTTCATATGTAGCACTATCTTCGGGTTGTCTTTTGATTTCAGAAACATACAATGATGTATCCATAACCACCACCGCCCTACCCTTATCCGCTGGCTTAATGGTCAATGAAGTATCCTGAGACAATTTATCATACAACTCATTCTTAGAAATATTCAACCCTCTTTCTAATGTATATGTGTGTTTTAAATGATTAATCTTATTTTCAACAGCCTGTATAAAAGTAGCAACGGCAACATTATTTACAAATGGCAGATATTCACTAGTTCTATGTAAGCCTAATTTTTGAAAAGACACTTCACATACATTACTTTTAACACTAGTTGGTTGATTTGAAAACATGACTTTCAATTTGATCTTATGAAAAAAATTATTCAGATCTAATTCCAACTGGAACCAATCAACTCTATTGACAGGACAAAAAGACAATCCTCGTGACAAAACTTTCATTTCCATGTCAGTCAAGATATGTGGTGAAATATTTACCACTAAATTTTCTTCGCTTTTGCTTGCGGACGATATCTCCTGGTTCTCCCCAATTTACTATTTGAACCACCTTCTATGTTTGCGGCCGCCTCTCTGGGTACGTCCATATTTGAATCCAGCTCTAAAAAAGGAACCACATCAGAACTATCTGCATCAGACAAATTAAGACGACGTTTTCTTTTTTGTGGTAATTTTGAAGTTGTAACCACACGATGAATACCCTCCTTTTGCGAATTATAAACCTTTCCCAGTCTATAATCTTCTTGGTCCCTAAACCACTTCTGACGTTTGCCATTTTCAAGATGCTCCCTAAATTTCAATAAAGATTGTGACATATCCTCTTTAAATTTAACATATTCCTCAGTCTTCAAACATGACAACAATGAAGAATCCAGCTTTTGTATCTTTACTTGAATCTCCGTTCGTTCTAACTTTAGAAACTCAATGTTCAATCAATGTTCAAATTGAAATTTAGGGAACATCTTGAAAATGGCAAGCGACAAAATTTAGTGGTAAATATTTCATCACATATTTTGACTGACATGGAAATGAAGGTTTTGTCACGAGGATTGTGTTTTTGTCCTGTTAATAGAGTTGATTGGTTCCAGTTGGAATTAGATCTGAATAATTTTTTTCATAAGATCAAATTGAAAGTCATGTTTTCAAATCAACCCACTAGTGTTGAAAGTAATGTATGTGAAGTGTATTTTCAAAAATTAGGCTTACATAGAACTAGTAAATATCTGCCATTTGTAAATAATGTTGCCGTTGCTACTTTTATACAGGCTGTTAAAAATAAGATTAATCATTTAAAACACACATATACATTAGAAAGAGGGTTGAATATTTCTAAGAATGAGTTGTATGCTATTGACAAATTGTGTCAGGATACTTCATTGACCATTAAGCCAGCGGATAAGGGTAGGGCGGTGGTCGTTATGGATACATCATTGTATGTTTCTGAAATCAAAAGACAACCCGAAGATAGTGCTACATATGAAATTATTTCAAGTGACCCTAAATTTCGTTTGGGACGAGAAATTAGAGATTTAGTTGAAGGAGCTATGTTATCCAGTATTATAGATAGGAGAATTAGGGATTATGTTATTACTGATTTTCCCATTACTCCAGAAATATATTGTTTACCCAAGATCCATAAATCCCTATCTAATCCTCCTGGTCACCCGATAGTCTCCAGTCAAGGTTCTATCTTCTGTCCATTAGCCATTTTACTTGATAAAATCTTGAGGGTTTATGCACAATCTGCTAAATCATGCCTGGGGGACACATCAGATTTTCTGAATAAAATCGGTGAAATTAAGGTCCCAGAATCACGTATATTAGTATAAATTGGACGTAGTTAATCTATATACGTCGATTAACCATGATAGGGGTATGCAAGCAGTGGAAAATATTCTCATTACATCACAATATTCAGATCAATGTATTTCTTTTCTGATGAATCTCCTTAACATTATATTGACTGAAAATTACTTCTTATTTCAGGACACGCTATATGTACAAAAGAAGGGTACTGCGATGGGCTCCAATTTTGCACCCACATAAGCGAATATAGTGATGTCTCATTTGGAGGAGAAGTGCATCTATGTGTCGCCCCACTTCTCGTATGTTTTGAGGTGGTGTCGATACATAGATGACATTTTTGTTATCTGGACAGGGTCTCAATTACAACTTAAAGACTTTTTTTCTTTTTTAAATACTATTTATCATGACATTAAATTCACTACGGTGTCCTCATAGGAATCTCTCCAATTTCTTGATACCTTAGTATATAAAGTTGGGGATAGTTTATTTACAGATATTTTTGTAAAGGCTACGGATAGAAATAGTTTGGTCAGATATGATAGTTTTCATCCAAAATCCCTGTTGAACAATTTGCCTTATAGTCAAATGCTCAGAGTTAAACGGATAGTTCAAGATCCTGTCCGATTACAAGATAGATTGACAGATATGGGTAATAAATTTTTAAGACAAGGCTATCCTAGAAGTTTGATTGAGAAACATAAATATAAAGTGACGCAATGTACTAAAGATGATTTGAATAAACATAAAAGGGAAGTAAAAGCAGATCCCAAAATTGTTTTCTCTACATTATATTCCCCACTGAGTAATAAAAATAGGGATATTATTCATAGTGAATGGCACATTTTGGGTGACACTTTGCAGAATATTCCAGAATTTAAAGTTTCTCCTTGTGTGGCATACTGGAAATCAAGAAGTTTGAAGGATAGACTAGTTTGATCAGATTTGGGATCGATTAAAAAAAGAGGATCAATTGAGGTTACAATCCTTAAGGAATGGATGTTTTGCCTGTCTTAGATGTAATAATTGTAGAGCCTTGATTAAAGGTAACAGTTTTATACATCTGGTTGCCAAGATGGTATTTAAAATTCAACATCATTTAACATGCTGTTCAAGTTATGTTATTTATGTCTTGCAATGTTCGTGTGGATTATTATATGTAGGAGAAACTACTATGGAGTGCTGATCCCGTATCAATAAACACAAGTCTACTATCAGGACGGGTAGACTAGATCTACCTGTCTCTAAACACTTTGTGGAAAAAGAACATAAAATTACTGATTTTAAATTTTCAATCATAGATCATGTACCTAAATTGAGGAGAGGTGGCGATCGATTATCTCTGCTTAAGAAAAAAAGAACTAGAATGGATATTTAAATTAAATACGTTATTTCCTAATGGGTTAAATCTAGAATTTAAGGTGTTGCCTTCGATGAGTTGAGTTCTGTATAACCCTGTTTGTTTTCTTGCTTACGTTCTCTTTACACTATATGGAAGTTTTGAAATATAGTGTTCAATTTATGAGATATTCATATTTTTATTTTATTTTATTCACAGATAAAAGAATTTTAATGTTATATTTTGCCGATTATATTTTGATGAACCGTGACGTTTCTCATACCTGATCTGCTGAAGTATCAGAGGGATGCATGATTACTATGACGGATGAAGGAACTTTCATGCTTTATATTATAGCTACATGTTATTATATGTAAATTTACTCCATCTTTGCGTTGTTATGGTTGTAAATGTGCACCTCCGCATAATGCACATCCCATGACACCCCTGGAAGCTTGCGGTGGTACCGCGGGTTTTCTACTGGCTGTACTCCATTGCTGTGATTTAGCTATTGGTTATTTGCTAGTAGCTTACATCATGGTAAGGTGGAGGATTGTAGTTTTGCAGGGTTTGAGGAGTGTTTATTAATGTAGCTTGTTGTCTCACTGCCAGTGAGTTCAATGGCACTGATGTAGTAAAACTATCCAGTGCACATGCGCAATGTTCCTCTCCGTCGTTCAGTCAAGCTTGAAGCGTAGTCTCGCGATTTTAGTTCCCCTGACATGCGCAGTAACAGGAAGAGAACGCCAAGATTCATCTTGTGGCGGTTATTACGCATGTCTAATGGATATAGGTATTTACTTTTGTATAATGTTTGTATTCACATGAATTACTTTGTAACACTATTTATGATGATAATTCACTTGTTTAATTACACATATGTATTCACCTTGTCTGTTTAAAATGCACTTGTATTTAAATGTTTTGTGGAACACTATACTCTGCTTGAGAAAGGCTCAGTATGAGCTGAAACGTTGCGCTGCCCTGTTTGGGTGGAAATAAACCGCTTTAAAGTTGAAGTCCTGTCTGAATCTATTTTGGAGGCTTTATTTGACCAGTGGACTGGGTCTTCGGACTTGCACTTTTATTTAAAATTTTTCCAGTGCTGCTTAATTCGTTTATTGCTTAGCTTGTTGTCGTCCCTGTAGAATTTACCACAAATACATCTTAGACTCTGTACAAACTCCCCATCCATAGGCCACGAATAGTAATAGTGCTCATTTTGGTGCCCTACACAGTAATTGTACCCCAAACAGTGTATGTTAGATCCTAAAAATTAGAAATGAAAAAAGTCATATAAGTGGCATGTAAATAGATAGACCCCCATTAGGTAGGTATTCAACCCCCCCTTAGGCAGGTATAATAGACCTCCTAAGCAGGCACTACGGCTGCCCAGTAATTAGCCAGGTAGGGCCAGTAATTAAATCAGGCAGGGCCAGTCATTAGGCAGGCACAGTTCTCAGGCAGGCAGGGCTAGTAATTAGTTTAAAAAAAATAATAATACTTACTTGCGTTCTCTCCTCTTCTCCTGCTCCGGCCGCTCTCACCCCAGTGCGGGCCGCAAACATGTGCACGATGACGTCATCACATTGCGCTTGCTGCGCGGCCTCATGGGAGCTGAATGGCCGGGATCACAAGATCCCGGTTGTTCTGCCTCGGCCGCTGCTTGCACCGTGCGGTGCAGGCGGCGGCCGTGATGACTGCATGCCTGGGTCTGTGACTCAGCTATGCAGCCCCTGTGGCGAGAGGGGCCTTCGCCCCCCTGACACAGGGTCTGGTCGCATATGCGACCATTGCGGCCCCTTACATGCCCAGCACCGCCACCGGGCCCCCGGGGGGAAACACCACCCCCTGGCGGGTTCTTTG
>JAODAL010031743.1:0-47999 GCA_025379985.1 Phyllomedusa bahiana
GTGAGAGGATGTGAGCCCCAGCGGCGCGTCGGTCTTATATAGTGCGGTGACGTCAAGGAATCCCGCCGGTCTCTGATTGGCTTAATCTCTGCACATGTCATGCAGGCTATGCCCTTCTTCCTCCAGAGTGCTTTGCCCCATGTAGCGCCATGTGCTCGCAGCCATTTTATCAATCAAAAGCACACTTCGTTCACCCGAAGTACCCCAAAGTTCGACTTCGGTCCGAACCGAAGTTTTCCTGAAATTCTAAACGAATTCCACTTCGTTAGAATCAATTCGCCCATCTCTATTTATAATATGTTAGTATGTATTGTGTAAATTAACAAGATTGTTGGAGTCCTTCCATAAAAAAAACCACAATCTTTATGAAATATCTTGAATGTGTAAACAGTAATAGTACATTTCATTTGACTTTATATAAACTTACATTTTTTTAAAACAGAATAAAACTGTCCTTGTCAAAAATAATGGTACTTCTAGAAAAGAATGAAAATAATTTGATGATAGCAACTTGTTCAGCTAAGGTGTGCTGTAATTAGAATCACAGGTGTCTTCAAGCTTGTTACCAGTCAGTCTGCCTATTTAAAGGGTGAAAAGTAGTCACTGTACTGTTTGGTATCATGGTGCATGATACATGGACCAAAGGAGTTAGAAAATTATAGACAAACATGATAAAGATAAAGGCAACAAGAGTATCTCCAAACAGCTTGATTTTCCTGTTACTATAGTTATTACCTTGGTTGCACATATTATCGAACACTCTTGTCTATATTTGGAAGCTCCCATAGAAGTGAATGGAGAGGACGGCCACATTCACATGCACAGTCAGCTCACAGCTATCTACGAGTGACTAGTGCAGGAGATTTTACATTGTGGTAAAGCCTCTTTAATTTGATGAATACTAAGTGAAAGCATAAATATTGAACTACTATTCCTACTTACTCTACAAAAATAAATCTGACTTTAGGTATTTATCATTTGGAGATCACACCAGCCTTTTCGCATTACTTTTCACATTTTACTGCTTAAATTCCACTATCGCTGTCATTAGTTTCAACATTTTAGAAACATAGGGAGGCATGTATGAAATTTGGCGCTTAAACAAGATATTTTTAAATTTTGGGGATATTATTTTATATTTTATTTTATATAACTTTTTTATTAAATTTAAATAATTAAATTTTATATAGTTTGATAACAATCAGAAATTAATTTTTATTATTGTATTGGTGTAAGTTGAGAAATATTGGACATTTTCTTCCCTAACCGCAAATCTAGCTCCACTTTGACTGCTCAGGCAGACCACATTGAAATAGGTCTGCCTGTCCGAGCAGTAATTTGCCTAGTTTTGCCAAACCACATTCATATATGTGTCGAATATTATGGGTGTGGTGGGACACACCTCCATAACACCCCCCTAACGCCCCCTCATGTAAGGCACATTAGAAAGTATTGAGTCTTATGAACAATGCGCCTAACACATTCATTAGGCGCATTAGACATCGTAGACTGCTCACTTAGGCGCATTTTATGCAAGAAAAGGGAGAAAAACCCAATTATGCATGTCTCCCATTGTTGGAAGAACACAAGCTGGTGATGGCAGCATCATAGTTTTGAAAATGTTTCCTTGGTATTTTCTAGTTCAAATCATTCATGTGGAAGGCATTCTCCATAAATTTGTGTATGAATCCATCCTTGCAGATTAAATACAACTTTACATATTAATTGTCCTCCCTGGGGCAGATGAGATCTTCAATGAAGACAAGGCAATATTGCACACATGTAAAAATATTACAACATTTGTTGAAAAAGAATGACCAAGACTCCTAATTATGACCATGTCCCTAGTAGTGTAGCTGATGAAAGACAAGGGGGGGGGGGGAGGTTCATAGTAGCTGCGGAATTACAAGTACCAGCATACCACACTAGATGTTTTTCAAGACCTAAAATATATCTATTGTGGTATGCTTTTACTTTCAGCTCCACAGCAGCTGCTCTGAAAACGACAAGTACCAGCTTGTCTGCCACAACAACCAGTCTGAAAGATAAGGCACTGTAGGTGCCACAATACATATAAAGTGAGAGGTGCAGCAAACTTGGGGAGATCCCCAGGCAGCAAAAGCTCTAGCTACACCTCTGTCTGGCCCTCTAAGGCCTCGTTCACACGGCTTATTCTGGGACTGATTGGAGCCGTACTGCGTGCCATATTTGCCCTCCATTATGGCTCCAATCCGTCCCAGTAACTACAGAATCCACAGTTCTCTATGAGAACTGTGGATTCTACCTCTCCTCCCCGCTCGGCAAATCCGCCGTAGATACGCTCCGGGCTCCGTGTACGCGCCGAAGATAATGACAGTCTATGGGATCGGCGAGCTGCCGGCCCCCCCGCCCCGCCCCGATGCACGGCTGCCGGCGTATTTGCGGGGCGAAATCCGTCCCCACAATTACCCCGGCAATAAGCCGTGTGAACAAGGCCTAATTCTCCAGACTTGCACCTAATTGAGTATCTGTAAGACCACTCCAATGGTCATGTTCACTCTATGGATCCTCCCCCACAGCAGCCCCAGATAGGTGTTAAAACCTACTAAGGCCCCACTGAGTCACTCCCAGCCCATTGTGCTAATGACAGTGCTTCAAACACTGTGCTTTACTTATCTTAATAATGTGACGAGACTGTGTCTATTGTGGGGATTTAGCGCGCAAGTCAGAGTAGTTTCTAGCTTTACAGAGACCAATGTCCAAAGTTCAGGTGCTACTGGCTTTAATTGGTAAGAGATTTACAGGTAACAAATATACAGGTTGCAGGATATAAAACAAAAGAAAAAACAAATCCTGCTCATCAAGGACTAACTAACAGTTAACAAACAATTTTAAATACTGCAATAGTAGTCCCTTTACTTTAGCAGCCATCCTCCTCAGCCGAGAGAGAGCACACAACTGCAGCTAGGCTTTCTAACCCCCGTAAAGGGGTATTCCCTCTCATTGATAGCTTTAAAACTGGGAAAAAATATTTTGGCCTATTTTGAGCCTTTATTACAGTACATTTTGGATTATTTATTCACTGTGTTGAAAAATTGAGTGAGCGCTTGTATTCTGTGGTATTAACTGTATGTTTGAATGGCAGCCTGGGATACATTGTATTGAAAAACTTGTATTATTTCTTTTTGTTTAGGGAATAAAAAATATCAGTTCTGTTATATTTGGAGCTTTGTATTTTTTGGGTTTAGTTTTTATTTTGTCCACTGTATGGTAAAATTGACATGTAAACTTTATTGGATGGGTCAGTACGATATACCAAATACAAACATTTTTTCATGTTTTACTACTTTTGCAAAATGAAAACCTTTTTTAAAAAACTAAATAATTTATTTTTGTGTCACCATATTCTGATACCCATAGCGTTTAGATTTTTCCATTGAAAGAGATGTGGGTGTGTTTACTTTTTGCAGGATGAGTTATAGTTTTCATTAGTACCATTTTGTGGAATTTTTTGATTTTTTTTTTATATTTTTATTAGCCTGACTGAACCAAAAAAACAATTCTGTCATTTTTCTTATGTCATTCACTATGTTTGTTTAATAACATAACCCTTTTATTATGCAGGTCAATAACAATTATATGTATGTTTTTTACAGTTTTATTTTTTATCATAAAAAAGCACTGTGCAAAGGAAAACAGTAATTTTTTCAGGGATTTTTTTATTATTTTTTATATTGTTTAATACACTACTCACAAAAAGTTAGGGCTATTTGGCTTTTGGTTTAGAATAAACATGAAGGGTGACATGTATGAACGGGGCTGCGCCAGATATCTGCCGTCTTTACAGCCCAATGTCCAGCGCAGCCCTTTTCATACATTTTCAAATCTCCCGTATGCCACTCTGGGGCGCATTACATCGTGCCTGTGGCGCTTTGTAATGTGCCCAATCTTGGGGGACGTGAAGGAGGCGGGGCGCACTAGAACCATAGCGAAGCTACATATTTATAGCTTCGCTGCGGCATTTGTAGGCACAAAAAAGTTAGAACAGGTATACCACTTTCAAAGTGGTATATCTGATCCAGAAATGTCGCCCGAGCGCTGGAATGCGCCTGATTTATGACCCACAGTAGATCGGGTTCATAAATCAAGCACATTCTAGGCCTTTTTTATGTGCATGAAATTTGGCATTCCCACGCCAAATTTCATACATGTCGCCCAAAATGGCAAATGGCAAAATTTCCAACAGGTGTTTGATCCTTGAATCACCTAATAATTTTAAGGGATCAATTTGAATTGAGATTTAAACAGTCCTCCTCATCATGCTGTTCATATTTTGTCATCATGAGATCAAGACAACACCTTACAACAGTACCTCACCATTGTGAGGCTTCAATGAGAATGCTCTCAGATGAAAGTGGCCACTGAGCTTAGAGTGTCACAGTTTGCAACAGAGATACAGTGAGGCCAGAAAAGTCACAGAAAGGCAAAGAAGGGGACGTCCTTAGGTTACATCACACACTGATGACCGCTTCAATATAACCAATGCCCTGCGGAACTGGATGATGAATGTCACACAACTCCAGGCACGTTTAAGGGAGGTGAGAGGTCACAAAGTGTCACATCAGAAAATTCATAACTGTATACATCACGTCCGACCTTTTGTAAGTGTTTAAATCAACATGGTCTCTGTGCTAGGTGACTTGACCACTCCACCAGGCACAGGCATCATCATCTTGCATGGGTGAGGGATCATCTACGCTGGATGAAGGACAAGGGTCCTCAGCGCTGTTCGGTGAATAAAGTCAATTCACTCTGAGCAGAAATGATGGCCGCCAACAATGCTGGAGCCATCAAGGAGAGCGCTATGCATCAGCCAGGTCAGGTACCCATCAGGTAACCTTGTCGGTTGTTTAGCACTCAGAACGTGCTGATGTAAATGGTTACGTGGGTACGGTTGCCTCTCACTTCCCATTACCGTGCCTGGAGTTGTGTGTCATTCATCATCTAGTTCCGCAGGACATTGCTTACAATGAAGCAGTCATCAGTGTGTGATGTAGTCAAAGGACGTCTACTTCTTAGCCTTTGTGTGACTCTTCCAGTCTCTCTGTATGTCTGCAACCTGCTGATGACACTATGTGACACTCTAAGCTCAGTGGCCACTTCCATCTCAGAGTATCCTAAGCCACGCATTGGCGAGGTACTGTTGATCAATTGTAATGTGTTGTCTTGGTCTCATTATGTCAAAATGTGAACAGCATGATGAGGAAGACTGTTTAAATCCCAATTCAAATTGATGGGTTTCCATCTTAGTGAATATAATTTTAATGGAGAAAATAGTGCCGCAACACACATCTGGAACCTCGGACGCAAATGTGAAACTAGGCGAAATGGGAGAGACTTTACCTCTTTGAGCTGTGGAAATGGATGAATGTGAATTTACATGATATTTTTTTCTAACGTTATAGTAAGACAGGGACTAGGAGTTTAGCCCTTTACCAACATTTGACGTAACTGTATGTCACTACGTTGGTAAGGGAGTATGTAATGGGCTCACAAGCTGAACTCGCTGCAAATGCTAGCATCAGCCAGAACCAAAGATAATTTTAATCCTGGCCATTTAACTACTTAGATGCCGTGGTCAACACGAGCACAGTATCTACTAAGTTAAAGAGGAGGGGACACCATCTTCAAATCAGTTTCACTGGGACACAATTGTGGGGTGCCAAAAAATTGTTATGGCAGCCAGTGGCCTAATGAAGGCCACAAGGCCAGACATATCCATATTGCTCTTAATACACCCTTCTAGAGTCGGATTTACATTGAACCGTAAATGAACACTATCCTACAATATATTAAAATTGCAGAGTAGTGTACAAGCTGCATAATGGTTAAAGACAAAAAGGGACTAAAAATAGAGGCATAGAAAAGAAAAATGTTAAATGTTAAAACATCCCAAGTTTATAAATAAAAATGAAAAAAAAAAAAGAAAGAGTAAACATGATTGCTATAGCCAAATCTGTAAGGGTAGGTTCACACGGCGTTTTGGGGCGCATACTGTACACGCCGCAATATGCTGGGTGTTTTGTTAGCACACACTGATCAGCGCATTCTTCCAAAGCATGGGAAGTGGGGGGGGGGGAGGGGGGGCGGCTCCTGGCCAGCCTCATACACATGCATCGTCAGCATCGCATAAGCGCAACGAACTATTGACATGTCACTTCTCTTCCTGGACGTACGATATGGTCGTATTGTACGCCTGGGGAGATGAGGCGTAATTCATAATTCATATGAATTACCGTAATTGTGATGTGCATTTCGCCACATATAAAGTGCAAATACGCAGCGGAATGCACGCTGCAATTAAGCTGTGTGAACATACCATAAAAGTACAAGCTATTATAACATAACATTATTTACCACACACATTGAGCATGATTAAAAAGAAATACTCAATGTCAAAACTGTACTTTTTGTTACCCCCTCCCCTCATAAAAATGAAATAAAAAATGATTAAAAAGTTGTCTTTCAAAATGATACCAATGTAAGCTAAAGAATCCAAATCCCAGTTCATACCTCTAAACAACTAGGAGGAGATTATTAGATACACATTTTCTCATACTCCATATAAATCATGAAAACATGGAGCCTATCACCAGGTATAAATGGGAAACCTTGGGTGAATATATATTTACTACCTTTCCAGTAAATAAAAAGCACTAGACATGCCCTTGAAATACCCCAATGCAATTGGTAACATACCCCCTTTTCCCCCAACTGCCCACTTCCTGGAGGGGTTGTTTCAAGCTCCA
Organism: Phyllomedusa bahiana; assembly: GCA_025379985.1. Lineage (NCBI taxonomy): Eukaryota > Metazoa > Chordata > Amphibia > Anura > Hylidae > Phyllomedusa > Phyllomedusa bahiana. Next base: position 6,789 of record JAODAL010031743.1, read on the forward strand.
GCCCTTTTGTGCCCTTGTTTCTGTAAAAGCATCAAAAATGTAGAACTGATGGCAAGTATGGGATAGGCTGGAACTTGAAGTTTACATACACTATATAAAAAGACACATGTGCATGTTTTTCTCACTATCTGATATGAAATCAGAATAAACCCTACCCGATTTAGGTCAATTAGGATTCCCAAAATTATTTATATTTGCCAAATGCCAGAATAATGACAGAGAAATAATTTTTAAGGCATTTGTATTATTTTCTGCAAAGCCAAAGTTTACATACACTTCATTAGTATTTGGTAGCATTGCCCTTAAACTGTACGACTTGGGTCAAACGTATTGGATATCATCCCACAAGCTTCTCACAATAATTGAACCATGTTTGTAGGTTGCCCATTCCTCCTGACAGAACTGGTGTAACTGAGCCATGTTTGTAGGTCGTCTTGCTCGCATCTGCTTTTTCAGCTCTGCTCATAAATTTTCAACAGGGTTGAGATCAGGGCTTTGCGATGGCCACTTCAAAACATTGACTTGGTTCTCCTTAAGCCACTTTGTAACCAGTTTGCCAGTATGCTTCGGGTCATTGTCCATTTGGAAGACCTATTTCCACTCAAGTTTTAACTTCCTGGTTGATGTCTGGAGATGTTGCTTCAGTATTGCCGCATAATCTTCTTTCGTCCAATATATAATAGGTCGTAAAAATCCTTAAAGGGGTTTTATCGTTACAAAGATCATGTCTCAGATTATGGGGACAGTAAAAATAAGCACTTTTGTAATTGGGTTGCATTACCTCTGTCACTTGGTGTAGCAGATATAAGCATCTCTGTAAAACTGTCTTTTATTTCTGCTGTTGCTGGGTCAGAACGCCCCTGGGTCGATTCTGGCACCCTAGACACGCCCCCTGCACTGTGATTGGCTGGCTGACATTTCATTCAGCCTGTTGGGATACGCCCCTAGACAGGAAACGCCCCAGCCACGCCCCCTGCGCTGTGATTGGCTGCTTGCACACTCTGTGTTTACTCCCCTCTGAGCTGTTAAAATCGATATTGAAACCAAAGTCTGCTGGCTCTATGTACATCTCCCAGCTTTAGGGTCAATGTTCTGGGCAATTACTGCCTGTTTGAGGGGCTTTTGCCAAGAGGTTGATTCACCTCCTCACAGATCCAGTCCTTAAGCTGCTACTTGGAAAAGAAGGCGTTCTGTTCCTCAGATCGAATGCAAGCTCCGCCTCCTTATGACATCATCGCCTGTATTGTATAACATAAGGATTCAACACTGTGTCTACATGAGCTGCTTGTATAGAGTAGTGCTTAGGTGATCAGCCCTACAAGACAGAGGTTGGGAGTTCAAGTCCCATCAGTACTGTTTTTTTTTTTTTTTTTATTTAAAATTTATACACATATGTAAAGATATGAAAATATATGTGTGAACATCTATAATTTTATTCATATACACACACAAAGCTCCCCTATATAGTGTCCCATCCTTGCAGTCACACCAAGCACTTCCAACATACGTGATACAATGCATATATTCTGGGGGATGAGAAATGATATAGGGGAGCCCTGTATGTGTATATATATCATTATAGAGATTAACATATATATTTTAGGTCTCTCTACATATGTGTAGAATTTAGGGGGGAAAAAAAAAAATACCCTGTGAGGGACTAGAACTCCAAACCCCTTCGTTGTAAAAACAATAAGTCTATCACTGCTCTACCCGCTGCACCACCAGCCCAAGTCAGTTACAAGATGAGCGGGGCCTTCTCTGAAAGCTGATTTGCTTCTCCACATGTCACTGACAGGAAGCAGAGATCTTAACAGCTGCTGGCTTTCAGTTGTGTGTAAACTAAGACATATGACAGGTGCTTGCTGGAGTTTGGAGCCTCAAGGCTGCAGACATAAGCATACAGGAGGCTACAGAGCTGTTATATCCAGACAACCTTCTGCATCCCCTGCTTTAAACAAAATGATGATGTCACATTTCTTCAGTGAGGGGAGACACGCCTCCTGGGAGGAGAGACACGCCTGCTGACAGGAGAGACACGCCCCTGTATTTCAAACTCAATCTGAGAAAATTAGCTGGACAGCACGAGCAGCTCAAACGATAACACCCCTTTAATAAAATATCTTCATCAAACTATATTTATTTCGTACAAAATCGAAGTCTAGATAACACACTTCATAAAATTTAGATACATGTAGTAAAAGGTAGTATACTCAAGTGTTAGCGGAAATAAAGTCCCGAAGGGATAGTGAGGAGACCGTCTGACACCAACAGAGAATCCGCACACCTATGATATATTGGATGGATAAATGGTGACGTTGAAGAGCTTCCATATAGGTCATAGGTAGTACTCAAAAGTAATTTTTCAGTGGCAATCTATAAAATACATAATCTTCTTTCCTCATGATGCCATCGATTTTGTGAAGTGCACCAGTCCCTCCTGCAGCAAAACAACCCCACAACATGATGCTGCCATCCGCGTGTTTTACAGTTGGGATGGTATTCTTAGGCTTCCAAGCTTCTCCCTTTTTCCTCCAAACATAACAATGGTCATTATGGCCAAACAGTTAAATTTTAGTTTAGTCAGACTACAGGACATGTCTCCAAACATTTAGGTCTTTGCATTTGAAAACATTAATCTAGCTTTTATATGTTTCTTTTGGAGCAGTGGCTTCTTCCTGGCAGAGTAGCCTTTCAGCCCATGTTGGTACAGTACTTGTTTCACTGTGGATAATGAGACAATCTTACCAGTCTCTGCTAGCATCTTCACAAGGTCTTTTGCTTTTGTTCTTGGTTTGATATGCACATGTCGGACTGAAGCATGTCTGCGACACAGAACCTGTCTCTTTCCTGAATGGTATGATGGATGGACATTCCCATCTTGTTTGTACTTGCGTATAATTGTTTGTACAGATGAATGAGGCCCCTTTAGGTATCTGGAAATTGCACCCAAGGATGATCCAGACTTGTGCAAGTTCACAATTCTCTTCCTGATATTTTGGCTGATTTCTTTAGACTTTCCACATAATGTTTTTGTATCTCTATTTCTGGTGATCCCATAATGTTATACAAAGAAGCAGTGCGTTTCTGGTGTGCATTTAAAATACATCAACAGGCGTGTCTCTAATTAACTTAGATGTTGCCAATACAGAAGCTTCCAAAGACATAATATCATCATATTTACTGTCCCAATTTGTTTAAAGGCATAGCAATCCTAATGTATGTAAACTTTTGATTTTGCAGAAAGTAATAAAAATGCCTTAAAAAAAACCTCTCTCTCATTATTCTGACATTGGGCAAATATAACTGATTTTGGTAATCCTAATTGACCTAAAATGGGTAAAGTTTATTCTGATTTCATGTCAGATAGTGAGAAAAACATGTATATATGTGTTTTTTATATAGTGTATGTAAACTTCTGGTTTCAAATGTATGTGGAACTACATGAATTGACAGATATATGGACATTTTATCCTTAGGAGGCACTGCACACTGCTATTGTAGAGGACCACCTGTATTTTAAAGATTGTCTACTTTTTGTATGGACTGTTGTTGCAATAAATGTACTAAAATTAAAAAAAATAATACTAACAGGTCTCCATGTTATTGAAACTCTGACCAAAAACAACATCTGCATAAAGTCTGTAATTTCTGCCTTTGCATTGGTTTCCTATTACTCTCCAAAAACATACTAAAGGCTTATTAGCTTACTTAAAAATTAACTGTAGTATGTCTATAGGGTGAATTCACACGGTAATGACAAAATATCGGTTGGATTATCATACTGGTATTTTGTCACTTTTTTCCTCGGAAAGGGGATGGCTTCTGTCTGCGGTTTATGGATTCAGTTGTCCCCATTCACATTGAAATTTTCATGTTCTGCCCGATAACCGGGTGGAAGAATGAACATGTTCTAAGTGTTTAGAAACACCTGCGATGAAAAACAATGTCCGGCATAGGCGTAACTTTGGTTCAAAAAGTGGGGGGGACAATTTTCCATCTCCTCCCTTTCCCGTCCTCCCTTCCTTCCTTTCCCCTCCCATCCTCTGCTTGCAGTGAAGCGGCCCCCTCTAACCCAGCTAGGAGGTCTGAGGGAGCGCTGTGAGCACCCACAATGGGTCTGGGAAGAGCCCGTACGCCAAACACTGTTGGTGCAATCCATAAGGTTATGAGTGGCTCTCATAATACTAAGTTTTATGATTCCCTGCATGGTTACGACTGTTATAGTCAAGTAGAAATTCAACAGAAGTGAACGTCAGACGCATATTTAGATTTACCTATTGGGGGGCCACAACATTCTATGGTGATTCTAATATATAGTGTATCACATTATACACATCTCTGCTATTCTGACATCACTGATAGTAAGTATTTTGTTGTCACTGTTGTTAACTTAATACTACAGTTTGATAATTACTGAAGTTCAGGGCAGGACTGGGACTAAAAAGAAAATACACTGTCACTACACTGTTAAATTTGTAATAGATACAACTGGAGAAAAATAAAAGAACCCAATCTCACTGTATCTCACTTATGTCACATACTGTACCCCAAAAGGTATTTTATTGCATACCATATACCAGAAATGGCATCACTCACTGCACCCCAGAAATGAATTATATTACAAATGGTAGCCACAGAAATTACATTACTCACTGCACCCTAGAAATGAATTGCACATTGTACTTAAGAAATAATACAATTCACTGTACCTCAAAAATGTATATTACACACTGAACCCTAGAAATGAATTACAGTACTCACTGTACTCCAGAGATTACATTACACCATACCCTAGAGATTATTACATTACACACTGTACCCCAGAGATTACTACACTCACATCAAGCACATCCACTGAAACCGCCCTCACCAAGGTCACCAACGACCTAGTGACTGCTAAAGTCTCACGCCACTATTCTGTGCTTCTCCTCTTAGACCTGTCCTCTGCCTTTGACACTGTCGACCACTCCATCCTGCTACAAATCCTCTCCTCCCTCGGCATCACTGACTTGGCCCTCTCCTGGATCTCCTCATACCTCACTGAACGGACATTCAGTGTCTCTCACTCTTGCACCACCTCCTCCTCCCCCCGCTCTCTGTTGGTGCCCCCAAAGGGGTATGTCCGGGCCCCACTACTCTTTTTCATCTACAACTTTTGGGCCCGGGGTCAGCTCAAACATCACTTTGGTTTTTCAATCCCATTTTGTATGCAGACACACCCGGGCTTTATATCTCCGGTTGTTAAAAAACTCCTTTCTCCCAGACCCCAGACTCCCTATCGCCCCATAATGCTCCTTTTTCTCCTCCCGTTTTTAAAAAACAAAATGTAGAAAAACCCGGGAACACTCTTTTCCTTTCCCCGGGCCCCAAACTCCCCCCCCAACCCCCTGATCTCTCTATCATTTTAAATGGCTGCACCCCCACCGGGCTCCAAAAAAGCCCGCCCCTTTTGGAAAACCCTTTGAACTCCCCGTTCCTTCAAATCGCCTTTCCCAAAAACCCTCACCCTGGCCTGCCGCCTCCACCTGAAAAATATTTCACGCACCCGAAAAATTCCCTCAACTCTGACACTACAAAAACGCTAGTCCCCCAGCCCCCGACATCTCCCCCTACACCCCCCTCCTGAAACCCCCCCACCCCTTCTCTGGGGCCCCCTCCCTTCCAGCACTCTCGCCCCCCTTCAAACCATCCTTAACTCTGCTGCCCCTTTTAACCCTCTCCCCCCACTACTCCTCTACCTCTCTCCTCTGCCCAATCCCCTTCCCCTGGCTCCCTATTGCCCGCGAATCCAGAACAATTTTACTGTCCCGGGCCCCTAAAAGGGCCCCTCAAAAAAACCTCTCCCCTCCCTACAAAACACCCCAAAATTCCAGATACCCCCCTTTCCCCACGCAATCTACGCCCCTTCACAGGCCCTTTTCCCCTCTGCTCCCCTCAAAAAGCCCCCTCCAAAACCCGGGTCCCAAGATTTTAAATCATGCTTCACCCATTCTTTTGGAACTCCTTAACACAAAACTTCAGACTTTTCCCCAACTTTCACCATTTCAAAAGAAACCCTGAAAACCCCCCTCTTAAAGGTTTCCCCAAAAACCCCTACACAAACCCCCAAACCCCATTTACCCCGGGCCCCAAAAAAAAACATTTTCCCCCCCCACACCTTTGTCTCCCCCTTCCCCCCTTCTAGATTTAAGCCCCCCCCGGGGAAAGGGCCCTCTTTTTTCTGTATCAGTTACTAGTCTTTTTTTTCGTCCCCCATTGTTTTTTTGTTCAACAATTGTTTTGTACACTAAAACCCGGCCATTTTAAATTAGGTACCCCTGCCCCAACGCTGGGTTAAAATTTAATTTCTAATAAGCCAAATCACTTTGGCGGCAACTCATGCTTTTAGGAAAGAGACATGGCCCAAGACAATTTTCCTGCAGTTCAAACCGAGCAAAAAAAATGGGGAAAAAGGGGGATTTAAAGTGCCTTTAAAACGGGGGGCTTTGGGGTTGGGGTCCCAGAAGGGCGGGGTCTGAGTTTCAAAAAAGCTGATCTCCTGGGAATTTTTCACGCAAAACCCAAACTCTGGGGTTTTAAACAGAAAAGGGTTCCCAAAAAAGAAAAAACATCCCGGGGGGAGCCAGTCCCGGGGGCGGAAATGCCTTGTTAAAGCCAGAGGTCAAAAGGAAAGAAGGGGCAGACTGGCCCGAGGGGATAAAAAGGGCAAAGTGACCCAAATAGCCACCCTTTAAAAACCCAAAGGTGGGCAGAAGTGCATTTTCTGAACGCACGGGGTACGGCAAAATTTTGAGGCCAGATGGGTTCCCAGCAAAAAGGGGCCCACCCCCGGGGTTTGCCACCCCTTTTCGCAAAAAAGGGAAAGGGAGGTCCAATTTGCCCAAGCTCACGAAATTAAACAGAAGAAGATTGGAAAAAGGGTTCCCCTGGTCTGATGAGTCTGATTTTCTGCTGCGACATTCGGATGGTAAATCAGAAATTTTGGGGTCCCAAAAACATGAAAGCATGGATCCATCCTGCCTTGTATCAACGGTTTTTAAAGGGTGGGGGTGGTGGGGGGTCCCTGGTTGGGGAATATTTTCTTGGCACTCCCCTTTTTCCCCCGGGGACCAATTTAGCATCGTTTGCAAAACCTTGTTGGGAAACTATCCTGAAAAATTGGGCAGTTCTGAAGGCAAAAAAGGGGGGCCCCCCGTTACTAGCATGGTGTAAACCAAATTTAAAAAGGGCCCCGGGGAGTGAAAGTAACCCTCCGAAAAATAAAAGGGCCCGGAAACAATGGGCTCTAAAATAAATAAAATAATAATTAAAAAAATATAAAAATATATAATATATATATATATATATATATATAAATAAAAACTAAACCATGCCCGTACATACAGTATCCTTCCCAAGTTAAAAGAGGGGGGGGCCCCCATCTTTAAATCAGTTTTACCGGGGCACCCAAAAAAGGGGGGGCCAAAAAATTTGTTATGGCAGCCATGGTCTAATGAAGGCCACAAGGCCAGACAATCCAAATTGACTTAATACACCTGTAGAGTCGGATTTACAATTTAACCGTAAATGAATACTATCCTACAAAATTTTTAAAAATTTCAGGGGTAAATGGGACCCAAACTTTCAAAATGGTTAAAGACAAAAAAAAAGGGCTAAAAATAGAGGCAAAAAGAAAAGAAAAAAAGTTAAATGTTAAAACATCCCAAGTTAATAAAAAAAAATGAAAAAAAAAAAAAAAAGAGTAAAAAATTTAATTCTATAGCCCCAAATCTGTAAGGTAAGTTTTACAAAGGCCCTTTTGGGGCGCAAACGTACCCCGCCGCAATTTTTCTGGGGGTTTTGTTACACACACTGAACCCGCACATTCTTCCAAAAACAAAGGGGGTTTCCCGGGCCCCCTCAACACATGGGATCGTCAGCATCGCAAAAGCACAAAAGAACTATTAAAATGTAAATTCCTTCCCGGAAAATTACATTGGGTATTTAAAGCCGGGGGGATGAGGCGAAAAACATAAAATTTATATGAAAATTTCCGTAAAATTGTGATGTGCATTTCGCCACATATAAAAATGCAAAAACGCAGCGGAATGACGCTGCAATTAACTGTGTGAACAAAAATAAAAGTTTCAAGCTATTAAAAACAAACAATTTTTTTACCAACCCCAAAATTGAGCAAATTAAAAAGAAAAACCAATGCAAAAAAGTACTTTTTTTTTACCCCCTCCCCCCAAAAAAATGAAATAAAAAAATTTTATTAAAAAGGGTTTTCTTTTAAAATGATACCCAATTTTAAAACTAAAAAAACCCAAAAACCCAGTTCATAAACCCCAAACAAAAAAGGAGATTTTTAATACACATTTTCTCATACTCCAAATAAATCCCTAAAAAATGGGGCCCAAACACCAGGAAAAAAAGGGAAAACCCGGGTGAAAAAATATTTACTACCTTTCCCGTAAAAAAAAGCACTAGACATGCCCTTGAAAAACCCCAATGCAATTGGTAAATACCCCTTTTCCCCCAAATCCCCATTTCCCTGGAGGGTTTGTTTCAAACTCCCCCCCTTTTGTCCCCTTGTTTCGAAAAACCCATCAAAATGAGAACTGATGGCAAAAAAAGGATATGCTGGAACCCGAATTTACATACACATATAAAAAGAAAAAGTGCATGTTTTTCTCACTATTGATATGTAATGGGTTCATACCTCTGCACTTGGTGTAGCAGATAAACACTTGTAAAACGCTTTTTTTCTGCTGTTTGCGGGGCAAACGCCCCCCGGGCGTTCGGCACCCCAGACACGCCCCCCCGCCTGTTTGGGGCGACATTTCATTCACCTGTTGGATACCCCCAGACAGAAACGCCCCAAAACCACGCCCCCTGCGCTGTGATTGGCGCTTGCACACTCTGTGTTTACCCCCCCTCTGATGTTAAAATCGAATTGAAACCAAAGTCTGTGGCTTATGTACATCCCCAAAATTTTAGGGTCAATTTCTGGGCAATTACTGCCGTTTGGGGGGCTTTTCCCAAAAGGTTTTATTCACCTCCTCACAATCCAGCCCTTAACTCTACGGGAAAAGAAGGGTTCTTTCCCAACGAAGAACTCCCCTCCTTAGACATCACCCCTGAAATGTATAACATAAAAATCACATGTGTCTACTAGCGTTTGTATAGAAGTGCTTGGGTGAACCCCTACAAGACAGAGGTTGGGGTTCAAGCCCCAAACATACTCGCTGCCCTCTTATCCACCCTCCCCACTAAAAACCTCTCCCCTCTGTCAACCCCTTCAGCTCCCTATTGCCCAGCGAATCCAGACAAGTTACTGTCCCTGACCTAAAAGGCCTCCATAACCCTCCCCTCCCTACATATCTCCCTAATCCCAGATCCTCCCTTCACAAAATCTACGCTCCTCACGGGGACCTTCTCCTCTCCCCTCCCCCTCATCAGCTCCCACACAACCGTCCCCAAGGGGTTTCCCCCATTTCGGAAAACTCCTTAAAACAAAACAAAACTCCCCCAACTTTCACCAGTTTAAAAAGAAACCCTAAAACCCATCTCTTCAGGATAGCCTATAAAGAACTAACCCCACCACCAGTAACCGGCCACAAAAATGTCCACCCCACACCCTTTTGTCTCTCCCCTCCCCCTTTTAGATTGTAAGCCCTCACGGCAGGGGCCCCCTTTCCTTTTTGTATCTTTTCTAGCATTTTCTCACCATGTATTTTTTCAAAATTTTATGTATTAACCCTCCTGAATTTCCGCCCGGAAACAATGCCTCTAAAATAAATAATAATAAAAAAATAATATATATATTATATATAAATAATAATAATATATATAATATAAAATAACACAAAACATGACTGTCATACAGTATACCGCTTCACATTAAAAAGTACATACCCTACCACATGCAACAAAACGCCTACACCCTTTTCCCCCCCCTTAAACCTTCCCCCTTTTTTTTTTTGGTGGATTGGGGCAGCTTCTTCCTCCCACTATAAAAAGGGAAGGCGGGGGGCCACCGTTTAAAAACACAGGATTTTCTCTTCTTCTCTAAAGGAGAGCGAGCAAAGAGGAAGGGTAAAATGGGGGGGGGGGGAAAGAATTTACACAGCCACAGATGCAGAGGTTCAAAAGTAAAGTCCCCGGCAAAACTTTTAATGGTGCAGAGCCTAAATAGCAATATCAAATATAAAGGTATAAGCACCCCAACCCCTTTTTGCAGAAACTTTTCACCAGGGAAAAAATGGGGTTTGTATAAATTTTTTTAAATTACTTTAAAACTTGGGTAAAAAAAATTTTTTTCCAAATCACTTTTCCCAGACAGATGGTTAAAAACATTCAGACACAGATTCCTTTTACATAGAGTAAAGGATGTTTCGGTCCTACTAGGACCTTTTTCAACAGAATCTACAATGTTAATAAAACAAGTTAATATTACATACATAACACAAATCAACACATATACAAAAATACAAAAAATCAACATATATTCAAAAACACATAAAAAGTTTTTTAAAAAAATAAAAAAACAGATCCAAAAAAATAAATTGTTTTTTCCCCCTTTATATTTTTTACTCTATACTTAAATTTTAAAGACATACTATTTAACGAAATTTTTATGAAAAATTTAAATTGAAAATAAAAAAAAACCAAAATCAATCCAGGACACAACCCGCATCATCATTCTAAAATATTATATTAATCCAATCTAATTTTAATCATTTTAAAATTATTAATAGATCAAGGTAACCCAGATACAAGTATGCTGGGGCCCTTTGGCCGACTGGGGAGTGAGCAAAAATTGCTGAGGGAATCTGCCCCGCCACTCCAAAAACCGGGCCAAAAAAATCCTCGAGACAAAAAAACCCCTGGAGAAAAACCCATTTACTAAGGTCAGCTACTAAAACGGGAACATTTTAAACCCCTACCCTTTCCCTCTGACCTCCCCAGTGCTTGTTCTCCGCGCGTGCCTTTAACCCAGGGGTTCCCCCAACGAGCCCAAGCCAAGCCCTTTCTGTGCTCCCAAACGCCCCGGACACCCCTCCACAGCAGTTTCGCACTGTAAAGCTACTTGTTGGGACTGGTGCAGCCATACAGTGGTGCCATCCCCCAGCGAAAGCCCCACCCCTCCCTGTCCCCCTCAGGCCCCCTGTTAAATCCCCCGCCCGCCCCACTGCACAGCGTCTTCCCCTCGGGAGATGTGGGGAAAAAAAAAAGGGGGGAGCCTGTGCAAGATAAGAAAAAACTTCTGTGTGCCTACTGAAAACGCCCTGGCTTCCTTTCTAACACTGTCTCTGCTGCAAACAGACATTCCAAACTGTCTTTTAAATTTAAACCCTTTTTAACGCACCCCCCCCACTGGCATCTGCGGGAAATAACAACGGGTTAAATTTTAATCCTCATTCTCAGAAACAATCAAAGGAGTAATGAAACCTGGGGGGGAAAACGGGTGTCAAACCTCTTTTAATCCCCCTTCCCCTTGCGGGTTTCTCACATTCCTGCATTTTCCTTGTGCTTTAAGCCAGGGTTTTTCCCCCTTTTTTGCGGGCCCTGTTTTTTAACCCCGTTGTGAGACCAAGAGAGAGAGAGGGGAAAAAAAAGTAAAAAATTAAAAAAAAAACTTTGGGAGGTACATCCAAAAAAAACAGAGAAGCAAACCAACACAACGCCAAGTTTTTTTTCCCTTCAGCCAAAAGAGGACAAAAAAATTCCCCTGCCAGCTTCCCCTACTTCGTCCTCAAGACCCAAAAATTTTGGGGACCCCCGAAAAACCCCTAAAATGTCTGACTCCCCCCCCTCTGAATGTAGCAACACCCCAAAACACCTTTCCCTCTTTCCTTTTCATTTTTCCCCAAAGACAAAAAACCCAAAAGGGAAATGAACAAAAGGGCAAGTTTTTCCTTTCCTTACATCCGCCTGAACAAAAAGAAAAAAAAAAGCAACTTTAAAAAAATTTTCAAACAGCCCGGGATCAAATTCCAAAAAAGCAAAAGAAAAGAAGGGAAAAGCCTGGCCGCCAAAGCCTTGACGGGGGAATGGGTCCAGGCCAATAAGGGTGAAAAATCCGGGGTACCCCCAAAACCCTATCTCCCCTTTCCCAACTGAATCCCATCCCTTCACCGCCTATGATTTTTGGTTCTACCAAACCCCTTCCCCCCTCGATCTTACCATAGATAGGATTCTTTGGGAAACCCCGAAACCAAAAAAAACTTGCCACAAAAAAAGTCCCTGGGGACCCCATCGGCAAAATTCTTTTTTATAATGGGAAAGAGGACTTCCTCTGTGCTCCCCAAAAAACCCCAAAACTCCCCCTGACCATTTCCATTTCATCCTACCCCTTTCCCAGACCTTTTCTTCAGCAACTAGGGCTCAGGGGGGAAAAAAATTTTTCACCCCTTATACCAAATTCCCCAGAACAAAGAAAACCCCAAAAAGAGGGGGGTTTCCCGGGAAAAAGCTTATAAATTAACCAAAGGGGGGAACCCAATTTATTTTCAACTCAACAGGGGAGGTCGGGTTTTTTTTTTGAAACCCTGGAACCCTTTGCCTCTTCTGAAACAAGCCCTGCCCGGGAAAAAAACAGAGTAGGCCGGAAATGATCACCCCTTTCTAGGGCTGAAAAGAGCCCCCCGGATTAAAAACCCAGGCCTTTTGGACTAAATGCTGTTGAAACCCATTTTCCCACTAATTTTTTTGGATTTGCTGATTGGGGCTCTCTTTTTGCTTACTTTTTGCTCGCACTAGTGCCTTTCCCCCCCTCTGGGTTAAAAAGGCAGGACTTTTGCCCACTTTTCCCCTTTCTTTTTGGGAAATTTGAAAGTTTTTCCCAATTTGATTTGTTTGATTATGATTTTTTGGGTTTCAGTTGTTTTTTTCCCCAAATGAGTAAAAAAACCAGAATTTAAAACACTTCGGGGTTTTTTCTTAAATTTTTCCCCGGGTGCGGGCCATGCGGCACCCCAAAACTCAACGTTTTAAAAAACCCTTTTTTTCAGATCTTTAGACGTTTAAAAATTTAAAACTTTAAACCCGAAAAGGACTAAATTTTTTCCCCTTTAAAGCGCTCCCACTGTGGAAAATATTCTTAAATCGGTGCCGACTTTGGGCCATGAAATCCAGGAAACTCCCCTTTCCAAAGGGGGCCCAATTCGGGCAAAAGGGCATAAACTTTTTCCCACATAATTTTCACTCCCCATGCTTCACCCCAAACGTGCAGGGTTGCTAAAAATTGGTTTAAAAAATTTTCGCCCCTTTTTAAAATCTTACCACCCCCTTTCTTGATCCCGAAAAAAGGGTTTTACTTTCATCTTGGCCCGGTAAAAAATTAATTCAAGGCCCTATACCTTAACTCCATCTATCCCCCTAATACAAAGCCCCCCCCAAAAAATTCCCCTTTTTTTAAAAAAAGAAATCAAAAAAACAAAAAATTTTGGGAAAAAGGTGGAAAATTAAATTTGCAGTAAATTTCTACTCTTTTTCAGCGCAGACTGGACAATCTGGAAACGGGGGGCCCGACTTCGCAAGATTTTAAAACTCTCTTTTGGGCTAGAAGAAACTTGCACGATTTTCGGCCCTTTCCCCTCCAAACCCAGCGTGACTAAAACGTTTTCTCCCTACAAAAAATTTTCCCCCCTAAATCAAATTTTTCCCTTTGTTTTTTGACAAAATTTTTGTTAAAATTTTTTGGGATCCCCCACTGAAAAATAGGTAAAAATTACGGGGGTCTAAACAGGGCCCCTTTTTTAAATCAATTTATCGCCTCAGGCCTTCAGACTCCCTGCGCCCCCTTGTGGCGTCTTAATAATTATTTTTTAAAAAAAACCAGAAAAAAGTAAAATTTACCCCCTTGTTTTTCCCGTTTTAAAGATTTCTTTGAAATTAACGCTCCTTCTGCCCCCCCTCCCCCGGAAAATTTAAAATTGGTCCCCCCCCAAATAAACCAAATTTTCGCGCTACTTATTCACTAGCGTAGAGAAAAAAGGAAGTGACAGGCAAAAAGTTAATATTCCTTTTTAAGAAATTTTAAAAAAGCAGAAGTGGGATTTAAATCAAACCCCTCTTTAAAAGGGAAAAAAAAATTCCTTATCCATCTTTGGAAAAGGCCCCGTAAACCCTTTACCTCCAAAATTTTGAATTTCCCCTTGGCCCAAAACAAAAAAGGGAATTTTACCCTGCAGGGGGACAAGCCTGGGAAACTTTCTAGCAAATAGAACAAAACACCAAAATGCAAGGGGCCGTAATTTTTCCCCTTTTTCTTTACCCTCAAGGGGAAAATTAATGAACCCTAAAGATAAATTTCTAACCAATTTTTCTACCCACTTTCTCCCCAAATATAAAAAATACATTCCCCAAAGAAAATTATCCCTGTTTCCTTTAAAATAAGGGTATTTAAATCCTTTTTAAATTCCAAACATCTACCTATTCTAAACAAACCCCCAAATAGAAGACCCTTAAAAAGACCTTTCCTCTTTTGCCCGGAAAATTTAAGGGCCATTCGTTTTTTTGCAAAATTAATAAATCACCAAAGGGGCCCCATGGGCTTACAAAAGAATTTCTTTTAAGTTTTTTTCTGACCATCCCCCAACCTTTATTAAATCTTTTGTAAAGAGATTCTTTACAAAAGTTTACCCCTACCAGAAATGCTCTCTGCAATTTTTCACCTTTCGATTCCCCCCAAAACCTGGGAAACAGCTGGATTTTAAACCCTTTTAACTATAGACCTATTTTCCCCTACTCAATTCCGACATTTTAAGGGTGTATGCCAAAATTATTTGCGCTCGCTTTTAAAAATTTGTTTTTGCCTTTCCCGACCAATTTATCAGGGAGGATTTATAAAGGGAAACCGGCAAGAAATGCTACCCGCCCCCATCCTAGATTTAACACAATTTTTTTCGCTTCCTCCCTTTCCCGTGGGGCTTTATTATCGCTTTTAAACGGCAAAAGCATTTTAAAGGGGGAAATTGGGTTTTAACTAAATCAAATTACCAAAAAATTGGCTTTGGGTTGGGGTTTTTTTTGCAAGCCTTCCCAGCACTTTAAAAATCACCCGCCCGCTAGGGTTTTTTCCTCTTTGGGATTCTTTTCACGCTCCCCTTTTCCCCTTTTCCAATTTTAAAACTTTAAGGCTGTCCCCCTTTTTCCCCCCCCAATATTCCCTGCACTGTATGGGAAAATTTCCCGAGAGTAATGACTAACCCACAAATTTTTTGGACGCAGTTTAAAAAAGGGTTCTCACAAGATTAATTTTTTATGCAGACGGGTGCATGTGATAGTCACCCCCCCACTTCTTCAACGAAGAATAATGGAGACCTGGACCCCCTTTTTTTTAAGGTGTCCTATTTTCAAACTGAAAAATCCAAAACATCTGTTTTTTTTTTTAAACAAAAACCCCTTTTTTAAAAAAAAAGTAACCTAAATCCCTTCGTTTTTTAACCCGGCTAAACATTTTGTTATTCTTTGGGATAAAGAATTTCGTACTCCCCCCCAAACCCGTCTGGCTAATTATGAACACCTTTTAAATAGACCTGGAAACTGAAATTTAAAAGCTTTTCTGGGACTTTTAAATTTCGTGAATTGCCAAAAAATTTAATTAAAATGGCTTTATTGCCCAAAAAATTTATATGTTTCAGAGCTATCCCCTATTTAAAAACCCCCTCCCTCCTTTACAAAAAGACTTCAACGGGCCCATTTCCTTTTATTTTTTAAGGAATGGCCCCAAACCAAGGGTTAAAAAAACAATTAAAATTTTTTGGCGCCAAAGATACGGTTTTTAGCTGTTTTCCCAATTTACAAACTATAATGTAGCTATCCCCCCCTAGGGGGAAGGGTATATACCAAAGGCCCTAAAAACAGACCACCCCCTGGATTTTCCCCCGGGAAACCTTTTTCCCTTTTCCCCCGTGCCCCTAATTTTTCAACTTAAAAACCCCCTTAGTTGGAGCCCCCCTTCCTTCCCCCAGCCCATACCCATTATCTTGACCTTTTTTAAAATTTTGTCCCCTTTATGTTATACCTGGTGGTTGGGTACCTATCCGGAAACCCGGACATTCCAATTGTCTCTCCAGCTTTTTGGGAACCCCCAACTTTCATTTCCAAAATGTGGCAGAAATTTTTAAAATGGGGGCAGTAACCAACTATATCAAAACAATACACTGCACTCCTTTTGCATACAACTCTAGTCAATGGGCCCTTCCCTCCCCCCTTTTTTTTTTCAATATCTAAAAAATTCGCCCTAAAGTCCAGGGAAACAAAGGGCCCCGAAGTCCCCGCATTTCCCCTCAGATTTTTTTCCCCTTTTATTTACAAAAAAGGAGGATACATTAAAGGTCTTCCTTAAATTTTAAAATTAATCCCCCTCCGGGCCCAAACCCCCCGGGCCCAAAACCCCAACTATGTCAAGTGGAAAAAAAACCCACAAATTTCAATTCCCCCTTTGACAGTTGGATCAAAACCCGTTTTTTAGCCCCCAAACGTCCTAAATTTCACTAACCCCAAAAAGGGAAAAGAAGCACAAAATTCCCCCTTTCGCTGGTATCTCCCCCCCACCAAGGGTCGGGCCCCATTTGTAATGCCCTCCAAAACCCTGGAAAGGCGTGGACAACAGGGGACAATCTGCATGCCTTTGGTGGGGGTTGGGCCCTAAAAATTTGGAAAATGTGGGATGCCCAAAACTGCACTCTTAGCAATTTTCGGAGCTTTACTTTTCATTAACCCCCCCCCCCCCCCCCCCCCCCCCCTTCTTGCAGTTCTAGAAAATTGGAAATTAAAACTGACAACCTTCCCCCCCTTCCAAGGGTTTTTTTTTTATTGTTTTTTTTGGGGCCCCTCGCAACTGCATTTGGGGGCAACTTTGGAAAACCCTTTAAAAATTCCCCACTGTTGGGAAAAAATTAAGAGGCGTTTTTAATTTTTAAAATTTGGGCCCGTGAGTTTCGACTTTAGTGACCCACCTTATATGGGGCCCCTTTAAAAAACATAAACCCTTGGAACACTTGGGTTTCCTCTAAAAATTATTCACCCCAATTTTCCCGAGCTCATACCCCTGTTATGTGCATTGTCCTCCTGGGGGGTTTTTCCCTTTTGCCCTCCCTTTTTTCCCCGGTCACTCTATGTTGTTGTCCTTTAAAGGTTTTTATCTGGGGGGCTGTTTCTGTTTACCCCCCAAACAGACAAAAATTTTTCCCTTTCTGTTTTTTTCCCCTTTTTTTTGCTTTCAATTTTCAAGTAATTTTGAGAGCATTTGGGTGTTTTTTTTACCATGTATAGTTAATTTTTCCTTTTATTCATTCACTTTGTTTGTATGTATGGGAATTTTCCCCATTTTTTTTTTTTCACCAATAAAAACAAGTTCAAAGATAAAAGAAATATTTTTGGGCTGTGAGCAGTGTTTTTGATTGGGAAGCAGCCACTTTCGACACCTTTTTCTTACCAATCAGCGCTGCCCCTCACTCTGGGACTGAAAACTTGAGGTTGGGCCCCCTAAATAATAATTTAAAAATAAAAAAAAAAAATAATCTTTTTTTTTAAAGGGGCCAACATATTTTCCCCAGCACTTTTTTAAATTTAAGGAAAAAATACAGTCATTAACCCCATTAAAAGTCTTTTCAAATGATACACAAGGTGTGAGGGCCCTGCTCGGGGAGAGCTTTTCAATCTATTAGGGGGTTTTGGGGAAACATACCCGGGAAGAAAATGCCAAGTTTAAAAATGGTCCCCGCCCCTGTTTTTAAAAAACAAAGAAAATATAGGAGGCCAAAGTGGTTAACTTCTTCCTCCTCTGTGCTTCATTCTCTCCACGCCAGACTTACTGTATTCTCATGCTATCATTGGATTGTTTTTTTGAGAGTGGTTTAAAAGAAGTGGGGGGACTGTCCCCATCATCCCAGAAAAAAGTGGAGGGGGAACAGTCGGCCGTACATTTAGCCTCCGCTAAAATGTACACCTATGATGTCCACGCAGAAATCCGTGCATGCTGTGTGAACTACTTCACGGATTTTTCTGTGTACAAAGTCTATATGTAAAAGGCTTTACGTCAGTTTACAGATGGTTTATTCATAATGTGAGAACTGTACTGTTTACTGCTATGTTCACACGATGTTACATGTTGTGTTTCGCGAGTTGCGCGACAGATTGGCCCGACCTCCACGGACGCTCTGTCGGAGGTAGGGAGGGTGGTGTGACGGGGTTTTTATGACCCATCACTGCGTCCAATAGAGCATGTCACTTATTCTCGCCAGGGACGTTAAATATGCAATTGTTTAATTGTGACGCGCGGCGAGAGGGAGACGTAATCCATAGTTCTCTTGAGAACTGATGTGTATACGTAAATTTTGATCGATTTCTTTGTTTTGTATTGCGGCATCTCCGCTCCGTCTTAGTTGCGCCGAAATTTGTGCCGTAAGTTTGTGTATGGATGGTGATAGCCTAATAATCCGACTGAAACAAGCCATGACTGTGGAATATAGACCGCCTTAGACTTATGTTGTGAGTCCTACTGGGTACAGGGTCTCCCTTGTACTAGTTGATGAATCTTTTTGGATTTAGACACACATGAAGAACTGTTAGCCGCCATACATAGGCACTGAAATAAAGAAGTACATTAGCTTTAATATTAAATTCTCAGGATTGTACGATTTTGCAACAAATCAATATTGGTTAAATTAGTTTGTGTTTTTTTTTATTTATCTCTGTGAAAATTTATCTGAAACGCATATTCGAAGTGCAGCTCCAACCCTTTACAAATGTATATGAATCTGGTGTGTGTGAAGTTGTGCATAAGTCTTTGTTACGATGCGGTCTTTCTGATTATTATGGTGGAGTTGAACAAATGCAATAAAAATAGAAAAGGCCAGGCGAACTACAATGATACTGGAACTAGAGAGCTCGAAGATACTCAAGACTGACGCAGCGCCTTGTCCCTAAGCAGCCGTTCCTATTAAGATCCACATTATGTGTCTACTGCTTCTGTTGGGACTGTTCGTTATTTCACATTCATGGATGATAGAAGGATATGACTGTGAGGTAGTTGTGATTTGGTTTAGTCCAAAAAGCTTTATGTGCTTGCATTATGCACTAATTCAAGTTTTGTCACGGAAGAAATGTATTCTATATTTTCTCAGGCATAAATATCGCGCTCTCATTTCAAATCCCAATTGATCGTGTATTTTATTTATTATTATAGACATTTTTCTACTAGGTAGTATGCATACAGGTTGTAATCGTTCAAGGCTGTCTCTTGTATGGTATAGCATTATGTTTAATGTATGATATATTTTAAACTTTTAAAGAAACTAGAGTATAGGTATTGAAAGATGAAATGAACTTACATTAAATGACGCGTCAGTGGAAAGGTACATGTCGGGGTTTGTGGGAAAACGTTTTAACCACCTGACAGATACTCCGTGACGTAGCCACTGCAGCCCTGGAGTAGAGCAAATAACTACTATGTGGATACATTTGTTCTTTTTTTGTCTGTTCCCAGTGGTATTTCTTTTCCTGTAGGGGGGGACTCAACAAAATTGTCTAGTTGGTCAGACCAAACAAGGATTTATTTTTTATGAGAGGATGCAGTGTAGGAAGTCGGGATAAGTAGAGCGGCTGTGGCACGATTAGTGTATTGTTTAGGACTTGTGCTAAGGCATTTGACTGGCCTTCATAAGCATCTGTTAGGTAGAGATTCCAAAAACGCGCGTCTTGGGTTAGAGATAATAGTGTTGTAATGAGATTGACCTAGATCAAGGCTGTTGAATTGTACTTAAAGCATGATGGTGTAAATTTTATTCACTTCTGAGAGGTCCGCACATGCCGAGCTATAATGAGAAGATGATTAGTGGGTCTTCTTTTAGTCAATGTATGTTTATTAATGATCTAGGGTGCAGAGGGGATATATAGTACTGTTTCTATTGTTGCGTAGGAATACCCAAGTCTATGATAATATGTAGTGTGTAAGTCTACCGAGAAGTTATTCATAAATAGCATGAGCAGACCTAGACACCACTGAATGTTTGGGAAGTCGCCACTGTTGGAAATGATGGTTCAGTGTGGATAGATCTTGCAACTTTCTGCAAAGTTCTGGCTGATCAGCAGGATTACTAATAATCTAGGACATCACATGTCGTAGGGGTGGCGCACAGAACTGGGGAAATCATGTTGTTGAGAAGGATCAGGATGTACGTGAGATAGACTATAGAGAGTCTACAGACAGAGATGTAATGGAGATCAGCTATGTCTCTAAGGCGCAGCAAGATGTGTGAGAGTCGTGTATTTAAACTAAAATAGCATGGATCTTATTCGAACCCCAAGGTGGATGAAATTTTGAGCTATCTAAAATAGTTTGGTATGGCAGCATCTGGAAATATGTGCTGTTAGTGTTGTCTGGGCGTCTGTCATTTGTAGATGAAGGTTGTTTATGGATTTGTAGATAAAACTGTACTAAGACGGAGCAACGAAAACTAATAAGGAATGGGCATATTAGTTATCAGGGGAGGTTAACAAACATAAATTTATTAGTCTTGTAAAATGCGCTTACAAAGTCGCCAGATGATATATATATTGTGATTTAATAGGCCCTACAAAAGAGTATGGTTGAAAAGTGTTAATTGTATAATGCAAACTCATCAGATCAAAAAAAGGGAGGGCACCCTCGCATTTGCGCAGAGAATAAAAAGTCTTGTCGCTCTCAAGAAGAAGTGTGAATCTGGGGAAATGCCCTGCTTGGGGAGTTGGTCACAGCAGGAGAGATGTAGAGTTAACTACTCTACTACTAAATAATAATAAAATTATGTAGCCGTGTGTGAATATCTGAGGATCAGTCTGATGGAATTTAGGGATCGGGAAATGAAATATACCTTTAGGGCAGATTGCGGTTTCGAGTCTGCATCAATGGGGGAAACAAAGTTTATAAAATTCAGTCAATTCCTCCCTTCATCCACATTCTTTGCCCACACCTTGAAATTAGATAGAACATTTGTGGCTTTTTTCAATTATGTAGTAACTGTATGTAATAGACAATGCCTTTTAGTGTCCGGCACAGGCAGGTAAGTCGCACCTTTAATAGCTGTGATAACGGTTGGGTCAAATAGAGCAGAAAAGTAGCCCATGTATAACGTAGTGTGTTTGCTCTTGTTTACCTTTGTGGTGTGCAGTTAGCTGTCAGGGTACCTTTTTGACTCGACTAGCCAATGGTGGCTGAAACATAGGCAGGCGCCAGTGTGTAACTAAGGCGTATAAAGGTAGTGTGATGTATCTTGCCCTAAGTATGAATTGTAGAATGTTATTATTAATACTAGGTATAGTGAAATATACAACATTTAGCTGGTTTTATATTCCAGCATGAAGCAGGATGGTGTTGGTACAGTACAAATATAAGATTACGTGTATACATGTCGTTAGGGACTCAGTAATGCTAGTTTATTGTTAACCATCGACAAACAGTAGTGGTTAGTCTGCACATCAATGATGGTATCTCAGTTGCAGCGCCAATGAGTGTTCATCAAGAGAGAAGCAATCAGCCGGAGCAGAGGCATACATACCTGCTTGCATAGATCTATGGATGCGTTTTATCCCCTGTATTTGTGATCGCGTTACTTATACTCTTCTTGATATATATTAGTTAGCTTGTATAAAAATCTATGGTCTTTGTTTTTGGCAAACCTAAAAATAGGGCAAGAAGAATTAGCCTTTACACAGTTACTTCAGGGATGTACAGACACCCAGTACTATCATATACTCGCCTGACGCACCAGATACAAAGAGAGTGGTTCTCAAGCCCTGTTTTTATTGGGGCTATGTATAGTGTGAAACAGGGACTCAGAATTTATTGGACTAATATGTGTTGTATTGACTCAGATTCACCATCACTCATAGTTATACTCCGTCTGTGGGTTATAATTTTATTAATTTTTTTATTTTATCTAGTGTTTTTTATTTCTTTCCACTAGTATCTAAGTGTTGACAAGATATGTGCAGGCGGGTTTGACACAGGCAGCGAGGTGGAGTTGATTTCCATGAAGTCCACACGGCGGAATTAGCATTATAGTTGGTACCTTAGCAGAGGAGTATGATGGTGCAGCATGGTTTTTTATGTTTTTAGCCTCATAAAGGAGTGTAGGATACTCACACGTTGCATCTACACTATCACATACAGGGAACAGAGGAACTCGTGGTGAAACCACGGTCATGGCAGAACTGGAGTTATTTTTAAACTGGAAATAAATCGCCTTTGGAGGAGATACGAGAAAGAACAGAGAGGAGAAAACGTCACGGCGCCAAAAAAAACAGGTGGCCAAGAGTATAAGAGGCATTTAGTAGACCGTAGAGGTGGACCCCGGAAATGTTATCTCTGCTGGTGGACAGCAGCTGTAGAGGTGGGCCCAAAGAATCAATGAATCCAGGTGATTCACTAGAAGTACCTCAGTCTAATATAGCGCCAGCACGGTCTTAGATGGCAATAGTGATATTTGTCGGTGAGTCCGTATCACAGGGAGGAAGCAGGAAAATGTTTCGATTTATAGTGATTACTGAACTTGTATTGAACTTTTTTATACTTTTATCTATCCATGTGATTCAGAGAATGTTTTCTCGTGAACGCGTGTGCTATCAGGTTAAAGTGGAAATTTTGGTCTAAGCATATCATTATTATTTGTTATTACTTGTGAAAAATATCAAAATATGTGTTGACATTTTTACAAAATACCACAGATTTTCGAATCTAGCGCGTCAAAAAATGTGTTTAAGATAGTCGTTCATTGTGAAAAAATAGCCTCTCTATGTTTGAAATTGACAGTATCCCATATTGCTATCATTTTTGACACTATTAGGGGGGTTGGAAATTTAGTAGAATTTTTTTCACATTTTCAACGAAGTTTCTAACAAAAGATGTTTTTTAGGGATCCAGTCCAGTTCTGATGTAGTTCTGAGGGGCGTTTATGTTAGATATCCTCGATAAGAAATTATCCTTTCTAAAGAAAATTAACCCACTTTAACAGTATTCAAAACAGCATTAGTGTAGGGTTTATTAACCCAACGGATGATGTTTCAAAGAAAATTAAAGCGCAAAGTGGGAGTGAAATTTGAAAATTGGGACTTTTTTTGTAGTGAGTTTATCGATTTTTTATGTCCATTATTCACTGAACACAGTAGATGATAAGGGTAAACGCAATCTCCAACGCTGTTTTCTGACTAGTTTTTAGAGATCATCCCTATATGAGACCATACTGTGCTATTTGCTCAAACAACAAGCCTCAGAGATAGGAGGAGAGCACCTAACAGACTTTGGGGGACTCATTTTCAATAGCGATTTTCTTTAGGCACCATGTTCAGGTGGTTGCGGACACTCCTAAAGGTGCTTAAAATTTAATAAACACCCTAATAAGACCGCCTGATTGGGAGAATAACCCCTCGTGAAAAACAGGCAGCTTTATCGCCAGAAGATCCAGTGGTGAGGTAAAATAATCCAACTTTTATTTTTAATATGATGTAAAAAAGATGAAATTCATAACAAAAAAATAGACAGTAAAAAAGAATGCTACGCGTTTCGGAGACATGCCTTCTTAATATGTAGCATTCTGAAAAAAGACGGCTACAACAAACTCTCTCTCTATATAGTTCAGAACCAATCAGTTCACATGTGTAATCAGGAATGCTTTCTCCTCTAGCAATATCCAAAAAAGAGAAAGTAAGAAAAAAAAAGGTGAGGAAAAGAAAAAAGAAGAGAAGAAAAAAAAAGAAAATAAAGAGGCACATGAAATGTATGTAAGTCACTAAGAATGAATAAATTCTAAAAAACAGATCATGATTCTGTCAGTAGAACTAATCATGGAGTATTATAATTGTAAACAAAAAACTTGTAACACACAAAGACACAATACGAGTTTTATACTCCTAAAATTATATTTTAATATTGAGTATACTTAATACACTGAGATCACTTGTCGTCTGTTTAACAACATATGGAGCAGATATGCTGATATTGGTAGCTGAGTTTTACCATGTTATATGAGTGGTCTTAATTAAAATCGCGTTTCGCTCACGCAGATGTGTCTCGCTCTGTTAGGTTAGGTGTCTACGTGTCGCATTGAGGTGTAATATTTGTATGGTTGTGTATATGAGCTCACTCCTGTTCGCTCTCTCGCAGGATTGGTAGTCTAGATAATGACGTGGTTTTCATTATAGATAGTCCCTGCATTGATGATGCAAGAACGGCTCAAAACCCTATCCTCCGGTTACTGTTCCCCTGGTATCTCCAAGTGAATGTCGTAGATGCTGCCGTATGATACCTCACGCAAGTGAGGATGAGTTAATGATTTTCTCGTGGAGATGATTGAAATGTCTGTAATTTGTGGTGTTTTTTCAACGATGTTGTGTGGTGGCGCTCAGAGCGCACCGCGACACATAGATCTGTATGATTGTGCTCAAGATAAAAACGACATGTGATTAGGTAAATGAGTTGTATTTGTGTTGCAGATTAAATATTAAGAGGCACATCATAAGTATAGTTTAGTATACAAGCTTAAACTTTTTTGAGAACATCGTCAAAACCGATTGCAGTGCTAGTCGATTATGCCTGCATTTGTAAAACCCTTAACTGTTAGCAGTGTCGCCCTTACTCCCTCTGCAACGAATGTTTGTAAGAACTATGTCTGGGTGATAGTAGAGAGAACTCCTTAAAGGTTGCATGCCCTCGGTTTAGGGATCATATTGGATGTATTCCTGTCAGAAACAATGCTTTCCCATTTCGGAGTTTATTAATAAAGGAGTGTCTCTTAATAATGGACCAATGTTTTTTAAAATTTGTGGGCTATATGCGGTTTAAAAAAAAACTACCAATCCGATCTGGGAAGCTTTGCTCTTCTTTCTGATTTTTGGAGATGGGGAAAAAGGGCACCCCCCATTTTTTAAGAAAATTTTCTACAACCCCAATTGAAATTTTCTTTTTTGGGTATGGAAGTGACGGAAGACATGCCTTTTCCCAATAGTTCATGGGTTATTTGCAATGTCCCCAAAAAAAAGGTGAAATTGGTTTTTAACCCCTTTGTTTTTCAAAAAATTTTTTGGTTCCTTAAAAATGTTTTTTTTTTTAACATTTGCCTTTGGAAAATTTGTTTCTTTTTTATGAAACCGGGGCTTCTTTACTGTAAATGGGAGGTAATTGAAGCAACATTGGAGTGTTAGGGGTGGTTCAATATGCGAATGGCCTTTTGGGGTTTTAAAAAGAATGGAAATATCTGATGCAAACAGATGTGCAATGTTCTCTTTTTTTTTTTAACTGTTGTTTTAAAGATTTCCAAAAAAAACCTGATTTTTTGTTGGGGTTTTTCGCACTGGGGTTCTCTAGAAGCTGTGAGCCACCCGCATGGAAGGGAGGGGGCCACATGGGTCATACTCTCCATTCACTTTTATGGAAAAATTCCGAATACAGCTAAGTGTGGTGGCTGTAGGTTCAACAACCTGTGCGGGGGATTTTTTTTCCCCTGGTGAACCCCTATAAAATTGGATAATTTTATTTTATGTGTGAAAAATATTTTGAGCATGCCCAGAAAAAATTAACTATGAATGTAAAAAAATGGAAACAAACCCTTCCAGTAAACTGAAAAAATAACACAGTATTCCCGCACTTTTTTTGTCCTTAAAAAGGAACGCAAAAAAGAAAGGGGCCAAAAAATGAAGAAAAAATATTTTAAAAACAAAAAAGAAGTGGAAAAGCAGACCAAGATGTAATTTGGCCCTTTGCCAAATTTCTGGGCATTTTTTAAATTTTTGTGGCATGAAAAAGCTGCTCTTTTTGGAGATCTTGTGAAATTTACATCATGGTTCTTTTATGATGTAGTGTTTGAAAATCCTTATTGATAATCCATAAAATGATTAAAACATTTGTTCAGTAAAAAGTAAAAAATTTTTTTTGTGTTGAGAATCTGCTAAAAATCCCCTTTAAGATTTGATAGTTCCCTTCATAAAATTGTACGACCCCGGGAATGTTTTGGATGCTTCCCCGGCAAAGACAAAAAACCTCGGATTTTTTGACGTTTTTTTTTTTCTTTTTTGATGTAGGGGGATGCTTTTAGTCGATCTTTTAAAGAAAAATGTTGATGAAAACCTTTTTTAAACCCCTGGGATCAGACTACTTTGCTAAAAAAAGGGGGGGTTCTCATCTAAAAATAGTTTTCAACTTATACGGAAGGTAAATGAAAAATTTTCTAAATACGTTGCTTTTAATTGTTACAAAAACCCCCCTGCATCTGCATGTGGGCCACAGGAGATTGTGTCCCCCTCCGTATGTTTCCCCGGGACAAGTGGTGCGCGGTCCGCAATGTTGGGTGCGGGCGCGCTCATTTTTGCTGGCGAACTTCCCTGCTGCGCTCCTGTTCCTTGTAGCCTTGTAGCAAAAAGCAGCTCCCATCCTAAGAGCATGACGTTGATCTCTGAGATTTTAAAAGGGCCCCGCCCGGGAAAATTGGTTATTGCCGGCGCGACCCTAATATCCCCGGGACAAACCCCCCCTTAGTTCCTGCTGGATCTTTATGCCCCATGCCTATGAGAAACCATTCCCGATTTTTCACTTTCTATACCGTGTACCAAAAATTCCCCCTCCCTCGCCACGAACCATTGCGTCTTCCTGCCTTCTTGCCGTCCGACTATGAGTTTGCCTGAGATTTTGTACCTTGCTACAATACCACCCAACGTCGCGTGGGGGGAGCAAACCCAGTGGACTTTGAACACTGGGACCTACTTTGATTTTTAACCCCTGGTGTGACTTATACCATCGTTTTTTCTGGTCTGGAGGGTCCACTATGTATTGTCTATCAGGATAAGAGGTTTTATCTGCTCTGAATGACACAAGTTTCCTGGTTACCGTCCTGCTCCCCCTTTCCCGATTTTGACGAGAGCAGGGAGTGATGTCACCCTGGCCGGAAAAGGGCGAGTCTTTTCTTTAAGAAAATTTGCTTCCTTACAAATAAGGATTATTTTCACTCCTCTGACATATAGCTTTGTTTTTATTACATATTAAATCTCCTGCACTTATGTCTTTGTAACACCTCAGCTGCTAGCTATAGAGGAGTAAAAAATCTAAATCCCAAATTATAGAACCACCCCCGAGCTGAGAAGTCAGTCTGACGCTGAAGCTGCCTATGACTCTGTGAAACAGCATGGTGAGAAAACCCCTTTAAGGATCCAGCTATTTTTAGTTTTTATTTCCTATCGCCCTTCTAGAATGGTTAAAGTGATCAAAGAAATACAACAATGCGATTTATTTAAAACAAGTTTGATTTAAATAAATTTAAAAAAAGTTACACAAATCAATTAAAAAGCAAAATACTCAATAAATTTTATTAGGTTTTTTTATTCAAAGGGGACTTAGCCTGAAAAGGCCGGGGCAGTGAATTTAAAAAATCATCCCAGTAATATTTTCCTGAAGAACTCCTATTTCCTCCAGCATGGTTGTGGTTTTTATACTTACATGCCCCCATACCTTTAACACCAGCCACTAGGAAAAAATACAAACATAAAGTTTGTGACTATAACTGATCCATATCAAGGAGGAGAGTACTTTGGCATGCAAAACAAGAGTAGTTTGGTACTTTTATAGTGATTAATAGATAGTAAAGATAGATAAATAGTAGATAAATAAAATAGATAGATAAAAAAAATATATATATATATATATATATTAAAATAATATATTATAAAAAATATATAAATATATATTTACGTATATATGGTATTATAATAAAATAGTTTTTATAATAAAAAAAACCTTAAAAAAAAAAATAAATATTATTTAAAACTTTACAATACTACATTCTTTTGGGTCGTGTCCCCCCTTTTCGGGCACTATGCTGTATCTTCCCCTCAGCCGGGTGACCGTGATGAAAAGATCTGCTTAAAATTTGGGGGAGTAAAGGGAGAAAACAACTTTAAAAGATATCATAAGTTGGGTTCTAAGAACACAACATGAAGAGAAAAACTTCCAAGAAGACTCCATATTCACCTCCCTCAATCTGGGGTAACAGGTCAGTACTTTCACATTTTCTCTGCCTCTTGAGGTCACCGTAAAAATTGATTTTGTTGCTGCCCTATCATTTTTAATTTTTTTGCACAGGTCCAACCCCGGGGAAAAAGAAAAGGTTGCACATTAACCATTGCCCTAAGAATAAAGGCAATTCATAACCAACACTAGTAAAGTTTTTTGGGGTAAGAAGAT
This sequence comes from Phyllomedusa bahiana, assembly GCA_025379985.1. NCBI lineage: Eukaryota > Metazoa > Chordata > Amphibia > Anura > Hylidae > Phyllomedusa > Phyllomedusa bahiana. The sequence continues at coordinate 34,990 of JAODAL010031743.1, forward strand.
ATCCAAATCCTAGTACAGACAGACAAACTTTTTACAAGCCGGGGAAAAATTGGTGAGAGGTGGAAAGGATTTTAGTTAATTAGGTTTTTTTTTAAGTTATTAAGGTATACATTTAGAAAAACATAGCAATTTTCTTCCTGAAGTAGTGCCCCTCTTGTGCATAGAAGTGTCTGGAAGCAGTTCGCTTCATAAAATTTGAAAAAAAACCTAAAATGCAATCCCCAACAACCCCAGGGACAAGAATGATGCTATTTCCAGAAGAAATCTACTGTGATCCTTTTACCACTACTGTGGAAAACTTAAAGGGGTTTCCTCACCACAGGCTTTTGCATTGATCTGAGCTTTTTCTGTGGCTTTGATATTCAAATCCAGGGGCGGGGATCTCCTCCCAGTAGGGCGTGCCTTCCCTCTCTGAAGAGTGGTGTAGTGCTAGTAGGAATAATGACCATTTCATTCATATTATAGTGGATCCCCCCCCCTTTTTATTTTAAAATTTGTATCTCAACAGGATTTTTTTTCAAAGCTGGATTTCCCTTTTCAAACCCTGCTTGATTTCAAGTCTATTGAAAAATTTCCCCTTTGTCACAAAGGTTTGTTTTTCTCGGGAAAAATCCCCCTTGTTTACACACCCTGTTAACTTTCTTTCATCTTCTGTATGTTTTTGGCTTATGTTGTCTGGAAGAGATGTTTTTGTGACACAGCAGTAGGCACGCCCGCCATTTAGTTTTAATAACAAATAAAAATCATGGGGGCAGGGGGTGATTTTCAGAAACCTGATCCGGTAAGACGCTAAAAACCGGTGTATTTGTCCCCGATTTTTTCTATCCTCACCATTCCCCTTCTCAAAAGGCTGAGCTTTTTTGGAACCCAAAGACGCAAACCCCCCGGGGAAGTGATAAATACCAAACTTCGCAAATTATTTTTCACAAGTATTACAAATTCACAAATTTTTATTCAATTTATTAAAATATTTTATCATACTTGATTTTTTTTATTGACTATTTACATAAAATTTTGTTTTATCTTATGACTGGGATTCTTTAAAGCCCTTCCAGAAACCCGGACCCTAAAACTTTGCAAAAAAAATGGTGACTAATCACGCCCCTCCCTGTTCCTGCTCCCTCCCCCGTCCTTTCATTCTGGTAGCAGTGTGGGGGGGGATGTCTCAGTCTCCAGACCTCTTGCAATGGTCGTTTTTTATGCCTAAAAGCTGGATATCCCCTCCACACAAGCAAACCTTGTAAATAGAACACCCGTATTTTTGTAAAAAGTTTAATATGTAAAAGGGTCTGTTTTATGGGGGAGGGGAGCAATTGTTAAAAAGTTTTTTAAAGGGGTGGGGGGATCAGAGTGTAAAAGGGGGTGGAAAAAAGGGGGGGATTTCATAGGTATAAGGATTGGGTTAAAATAGGTGTGAGAGGGGAGCAGAGTGAATTTAAAGGTTTTGGGTTTTATGGGTGAGGGGTGAATTTAGCAAAATGAAGAGGAATTTAGTAGTTGCCCCCCGAACCCTTCCCCCCCCTTTTAAAAAGCTGTCACTGAATTGGGGGCAGAGGAAAAAAAACAGGCAGCCTGTTTAAAAACACTCATGGGGGGGGTGAGGCACAGAGAGCACAGGACATCAATCACAGGAAGGGGGCGTTTCCGGGCTTTAGGGGTTTAACCAAACTTAGGAGCCAAAACACAGCAAAAGGGGGGGTTTGGGGCCCGAGCCCAGGCTACAGAAGTTGCCTAGACACACACAGATTAGCAAAAACCTGCTAAAAAAAAATTTATTAATAAAAACCCAAATAAAAAAGTACTTATTTTACTTCCCCATCATTACAGATATGATTTTTTTAGCGAGAAAACCCCAACCGATATTTCATTTACCCATACATCGGGGGAAAGGGAAGGGCCCCCAATTTGAGACGGTACTCATAGAGATTTTCCCGGGCACAGCCGGGCACATCAAAAATCAAAGGAAGGGCTTCTTCTGCCTTCCGCCCGGCCGTGTTTTTCCCAACAGCCGGGAGTCATAAAAATTTCCGGGCGTTTTATTTCCCCATGCCCACAGGCTTGTGGGCATTGCCGGGCAGGGGGATAAATTTTTGTATCAGTGATCTGAGGATCACTACTAAAATCCTTTTTGGGGGAAGTGAAAAAAGGTGAAAAAGTAAAAAAAAAAAACAAACACGAAAAATAAAATAAAAACACATACACCACACCGCAACTCCTGTCTGCGACTGGAGCAGTAACAGCGCTCTGCGCCATTACTGGTCCACTCACCCAATAGCCCGGATGCTTTCTGAAAGCATCCTGGTTATCCAGTGACATCACCATGCCCTCAATGCACTCTGGGCATGGTGATTGACAGTCCCTATGGCGTCCAGTACACAGCAGTAATGTTGTGTGCAGGTCTCCTTTGTATGAGCGATTTGAATATTGCTCATACAATTCTCCTCTGGGTAAAAGTGAAAAAAGTGTAAAAGAGTAAAACACAAACACAAAAAATAAATAAAAACACATACACCACTCTTTTCCCCTTTACAAACGCCAATCGCCCCCAAAAAGATCAAAAATAAATAAAATACCCATATCTGGTATCGACACGTGCAAAACGACCCACTCTATAACTATGTCACGTTAATTAACCCGTACGGTGAACACCGTAAAAAAATAACAGTCACAGAATTGCGATTTTTGTTCATCCCGCAGCACATAAAATGGAAAAAAAAGTGATGAAAAACTCATACAAACACCAAAGTGGTGCCAATTAAATTGTCAGTTCATCCTGCAAAAAAAAAGTCCTTACACAGCTTTGTATGCGGAAAAATAAAAAACATATATAAATATTGTTTTACACAATAAAAACACTTAAAAAAAAAAATGTGCTTCCACATAAAAAACTATATAAACTGGGTAGCGCCGTAATCGTCTCGACCGACAGAGTAAAACTAACGTGTCACATATGTTGCACGGTGAGCACTGTTAAAAATAAAAATGAAAAAACACTTCTAGGATAGCAGTAATTTATTCACCCTGCCTTCCAAAAAATGGATTTAAAAGCAATTGAAAAGCCTCGTTCCCCAAAAAATTATACCAATGAAAACGTCAACTCATCCCACAAAAAACAATCCCCTACACAGCTCCGTACACAGAAAAAATAAAAGTTATGGCTCTCAGACTATGGCGATGCAAAAACATGTTTTCTTTATGAACAAAAGTGTTTTTATTGTGTAAAAGCAGTAAAACATAAAGCAAAGTAAACAAATTGGGTATGCTGTAATCATATCGATCTGCTGAGTAAAGCTGTCATTTACACCATATGGTGACCACTGTAAAAAATAAAAATAAAAAACACTACCAGGATTACTGTATTTTGTTCAAAATGCCTCACAAAAACCTAAATAAATAGTGATCAAAGTGTTATATGCACCCCATAATGGTATAAATTGGGTATATTAGATTAGATTTTAAAACCAGGGCTCTGTCAGGAAGGTCAAAACTGGCTCCAGCGGTAAGGGGTTAATGGGCAGAACATCGACTGGTGTATATGTTGTAAATACTTCTTCAACTGCATTATCAAATACAATCAAACATGCTTTTCAATACAAATTGATGTAAAAAAAAACAAATTGTGACCCTTGTGCCTGGAGGCAAAAACTTTACCTCTGAGCTACAATGTAGTTATGCACAGCTCTTTTTTTTAAACAGCCCTTTCTGTGACTAGAGAGAGGAAAAGGCGTGGGGATGTATCCTGCTGGGTCCATGATAGCAATTAAAAACAAATCAACACCCCCTTTTTTCTCAGCACACAGAGTGAAGAGCTGGATACAGGAGGCATGAAAGGATAGTGGCAAAACCCTTTTTAAACTATCATTATTCCCCTTCAATTATATATCATTTTTTTCTATTAATCTTTATCTATCTAATTATCATCTAAGGTATCTATGTTTTTTTATACTCATCTGTCATTAAATAAAAATATCTTTTTCCCTATAAATTTAACTTTTATTCATCAAAATCTATCTACAGCAATGTTATCATCTAAGTATTTCATAAAAGTGGACATCCCTCACTTTTGTAAAAATTTGTTATTTATTTTCAGGGGGACAACAGAAAAATAAAACACTGATACAAATTAAAGTGCCAGTGTACAGTTTTGAATTATTTTTAACTTGGCGGTCTTCAAAATAACCAACAACAAGCCACAATGTCAAAACCCGAAACAAAAGGGAGTACACCTTAAGTAAAAATGGACAAATTGTCCCCAGATTTCCCAATTTTTTTTCAGATTCCCTTAACTCTCTTGGGCATGGAGTTCACAGAGCTTGATAGGTTGCCACTAAAAAAAAACCTCTTCCCCCCCCATGATGCCCAAAACAGACTGGTGGATTTTAGGACCTTGCCCTCCCCCAAACCTCTTTTTGCAATGCCCCACATATGCTAATAGGGTTTAGATCTGGGACAGTTTGGGCCAGTCCAGAATCTTTACCCTTATTTTTTTTAGCATGGCAGGGGTTTTGTCGGGGGGGGTGTTTTGGAGTCATTATCATTTGGGAAATACTTTTGCAGCCCAGAAGGGGGGATCATGTTTTCGTAGTCACAGTACTGTTGGCTTTTATGGTTCTCCAATGAACTGTAGCCTCCGCAGTGGGGCACCCCAAACCATGACTTCCCCCACCATGCTTGACTGTGGGAAAAAAACCCTTGTCCTTGACTCCCCCCCTGGTTGCACCACACATGCTTGACCCCTCTAAACCCAAATAATTTTTTTTTTCTTATTTCATAGAACACAGGACGGGGTTCCGGTTTGTATGTCCTTATTTTGTTGTCTTCCAAACTGTTTGAAGGTTTTCATGTGCCTCACTTTGAAATGGTTTCCTTCTGGGACAACAGCCATGCAGACCAATTTTTCATTGGCGACTTTTATGGCTAAGACTGACACCTAACCCCTTTAACCTCTGCGAAATGGGGCGCACTCTTTAAGTTTATTTTTAAAAAAAACCCAACCCTTGGATATGACAATGAGCCGTGCACTGAACTTTTTTAGTAAACCATTACAGAAAAATTTTTTTCAGTCCTAAGAGGTTCTTTGCTATTAGCTGCCAAGTTAAAATTCTATGCCCAGTAGAAGATGAGAGGGGTAACACTAAATTTAACACACATGTTCCCATTCACCCCTGAGACTTGCCCCCACTAACGAGTCACATGAACCCGTTGGGAGGAAAATGGCAAATTCGGCCAGTTTGCCCATTTTTATTTAGGTTGTACCCCTTTTTGTTGCCAGGGGTTTTTGCTTTTAATGGTTGTGTGCTGAGTTATTTTGAGGGCACTACAAAAATGCTGTACACGACAACTTTACATTTTTCAAAGTGTCATATCTTCAGGTTTACCCCATGAAAAAGTTTATACAATTTTTTAAAAAAATGTGAGGGGCAACCCCTTTTGTGAGTATGAAAACTTGATTTTTTTTTATTGACAATCTAAAAAATAAATTAAATATCTAGTATGGTTTTTTTTTCCAGATTCCAATTGTTGAAATACGGGTGTATATAAATGTAAAATTGTAAAATAGAAATAAAAAATGAAATGTTCAGTAATTGAATAGGTTATTTTATTGTTACTAATTAGGCAAAGAAGAAAAAAAAAGGATATTTGTTGTATGGCAAAAATAAAAAAAATAGGTTTGTGTTTAAAAATTTGATCAAGGGGGTTTCCCGTCTCCCGGGGCCAACCTATGGTTTTCCTTAATAAAAGGTTTGGCGGGTTCACACACAGGTCACATCGCTGTTCAGGTTTGGCAGTAATGGCCAGGTCCTTAGGGGGCAAGTCAGTTTTTAAGTGTTTTTCTGTCAATGGCTTTGCATTGGCAAAAGATGGCAGGGTTTTTTTAATTAGCAATGTAACCACTAAGGGTATGTTACATGGCTGATTTGGGCAGAATTGCGCACCAATTGAATAAAACACATTTTAAAAGTGTTTGAAAAGTCCTTTTCAGTTTGAATTTGAAAAGGTTTCTCAGTTTTTTTTTTCAGGGTTCCCAAAAAGGTTTTGCACCATTGGTTAGACAAGGTTTTAATTAGGTTTTGGGATTACGTTTTCCGGAAAAATGTTTTCTTTCTGAAACACCCATACAAATTTAATCTGGCAAAAAACACCCAAAAAAAACGCATCAAAAACAGCATGAGGTTTTAAAAGGGTCTCTTTGTTTCCCCTGGGGGGATTTTCAGTGCCAAATGCTTCAAAAAAAAAAACCCTGACACTTCTTTTTCGGAAAAAAAAAAAAGGGGAAAGAAGCTTCAAAAATGGCATAAAAACCCCTTGTCGTGAGTAAAACTCAACATAGGAATAAATGAAAATAAACTGGGGATTTTTGGAGGCTTTTCTGCCCCTGTAGTAAACATAACCCAAGTGTAACCCAGCCTTACCTTTTTTTCTTGTCATAAATGGATCACTATTCACGTAGGGAGCTGAGAATTTTTTTAAACCCCCACTCTCCCTGAGGGACCTCGTATATAACTTCTTAAATTTTTAATTTTTACATTTTCTAAAGAAACACGTCAATTATTTTTTTTGAGTTTTGAAATTTTCTAGAAATATTCCCAAACAAAATTTATTAATGTATAATGGGAGGGTTTTTTCCTTTCAGGGTCCGCCCGAAATAGGATTTGGTCAAAGGTTAAATGTTAAAATTAAGTCGGGGGAATTTCTGAAATCTCCCTTTGCTCTTTCCTCTGAGCCCCCCTTTGGGAGATTAAAAATTAAAATGAAAACTTCAACCCCCACTTTTTTGTGGGGAAAATGGGGGAGGATATTCGTTTTAATTTAGTACTTTAAAAGTAAATTAATTTGAAGTTGATTTAACTTTCTCCCAAAGGCTTTTTAGTGCTACCCAAAAATTTGAAGTTGACTTCCCGTTCCCCCAAGGTTGTTATGTTTTTCAGTAAACAAATTTTTCCCAATTCAATTCTGTGGCAGGGAGTTGGTAATACTGACATTTGTATCCTAAATGAGTTTTTCATATTGTAATTTCTCAAGCGAAAAATTAAAAGCTTTTTGATGACATGCAGTGAGGGATAAATGAGGAAGGTGGCCCCAAAATGTGATCTTTTATTGATTGTACCACTCCCCCCTTTACAGGAGTGATCTGACTTGAACTAATAATTGGTTCCACCTCAACAACTTTCCAAAAAAATTTAGACATGAAAGGAGCATGCATTCTAAAAAAAACATTTTTAAAGCAGGGTTAAAATTAAATTTTCATTTTTTTAAAAATACTGCTGCCCATTTTAAAATACAAAAAAAAGCTTATAATCACCCTCCCCTCACTTTGATCCAGTGCTGTGCCATCTTCCTCTCCGAAATCTTCCCAAATGAGAAATCAGGGGTTTAAAACGACCTCGTAGCCTATCAGTTCTTATTATTTTAAATAAACACTGTTTAGAGCTTTGCAAGATGAATACTACACTTTCTTCATCTCTTGCACTCTTTGTTAGTGTAACAGGAATAGCTAGGAAAATGGTGCTGACTATGAACACAAAAATTGGTTAGTCACTTGCAAACCTTACAGACAATTAGAACACTGAACCCCGGGGCATGTATTAATTTTAAAAGGGAGTTTCATTGCAAATTCACTCTGCAACAGAAAAAAATGTACCAAAAATGCCAAAAAACCACAAGAGTAAAGAACACTAAAGAAGTGCTAAAATGAGAGAGTACTTTATAAGTATGTGTGTTTTTGTCAACATTACTTTGTATTTACTTACGATCTTTTGATACACTATGGGAAGCCAGTCCAGGGGAATTTCACCCTTTCCATTTGTAGGGATCCATTTGAATTTAGCCCTGGAACAGAAGAGCAAAAAAAAATTTTTGTCATTTCCATGGGAAAGGGGAGAAATCTGCAAACACAACATATTTAAAAATTTTTGTTTTTCAATATACTGTAAATGCCTTGGGAAACAACAAACATACAATCATTTTCCCATGTATACTGTATAAACTATTCCTGAACGAAACATTTTGAAGACACAGGGATTAAAGCGGTTGCCCATTATTTTTTTTTATTTTATTATTTTTTTTTTTTTTTTGAATCAAAGTAAAAATTTGGGGGTTGTTACAAACCCTTTGAGGGCGCAGTGAGCTTTCCAGCTCCCTTTCCCATAATGCCTTTTGATATGCAGTTTCTGAAGGGGGAAAAAAAAAAAAAAAATGGGCTTTAAAAAGGGCCCCCCCCAAAAAAATTTCCCCCCCCAAAAACCCCCCTACAAAACCCAAAACCTTAAAAATGGGTTTTTTTTTTTCTTTTTCAAATAAAAGGGAAAAAAAGGGGGTGGTTTTTCCCCCTTTTCCTTTCCTCATAAAAAAAACCCACTCCCCCTTCGGGCCCCTAAAATTTTTTCCTCCCCCCAGTCCCCAACGCCCAAAATCGCTCTGCTCTAACTGATGAGGGGCAAAACCCCGAAACGGGAGTGATGGCAATATTGGCTTGAAAAATTATTCCTTTTTTTTCTTCTCAAAGATTCATGAATAGAAGAAATTGAGGGTTTGTTACAACCTTTAAAAAGGGCGCAGTGAGCTTTCCCCGCTCCTTTCCCCTAATGCCTTTGATATGCAGAGCTGGTAGTGGGCTAAAAGCAAAAACAAAAACCCTACACACCTTAACTGGGCCTCCATGGGAGATGTTCCCCCCCCTCTACCCACTCATTGCTCCCACCAGTCAAACCAAATTTGCTTGCCACACTGATGAGGGGCAAAACCCCGAAAACCTATGTAGATGGGCAATTTGGTTGACAATTATTCCTTTTTGCTTCTCAAAGATTCAGTGAATCAGAATAAATTGAGGATTTGTTACAACCTATAGAGGGGCAGTGGCTTTCCCGCTCCTTTCCCATAATGCCCTTTTGAAGCGATGCTGATGTGGGGGAAAAGGCAAAAAAAAACACTACACACCAACGGTGTCTCCCTAAGGGGAGGTTTCCCCTCCTATACCCACTCATTGCCTCCCACCACAAGCCAAAATCGCTCTGCTCTACAGATAGGGGCAAAACCCCGAAACGCGTATGTAGATGAGCAATATTGGCTTGACAATTATTCCTTTTTTTTTTCAAAGATTCAGTGAAAATTTGAAATAAAATTTGGGGTTTGTTAAACCCTTTTGAGGGCGCAGTGGCTTTCCCGTCCTTTTCCCCTAATGCCCTTTTGATATGCAGATAGCAGGTGAGTAGTGGGCTAAAAAGGGAAAACAAAACCACCCCTTTTAAATGGTGCCTCCCATAAGGAGAGATGTTCCCCTCCTCATATTATTTTTTTTTAGCATACTGCTGCCCATTTACAAAACAAAAAAAGCTTATAGTCATATCTCCCCTCACCTTAGATCCAGTTCTGTGTCTTCACTCTCTGCCAGTCTTCTTAATGCTGGAGCGGTGACATCCCCGTTCAGAAAAAGCAAGAAGTAGACTCAATAGCATTGGACAGTGAAGACATTGCAGCACTGGATCTGCGGTTTAAGGAGGGGTCAGTGTATGTTTCTTTTTTATTATTATTATTTTTATTTTTATTATTATTATTATTATTATTATTATTATTATTATTATTATTATTATTTTAAATGGTCAGCAGTATGGTAAAAGCAAAAAAAATAAAAAATATTATAGTGGACAACCTATTTCACACACAGCTTTTGCCTTGGTAGCATAATCTACAGCTCCCATTTAGCCTCTGTGCATTCTTTATTCTCCTTCTTAAAGCCATGGGCTGTTGGTTTTGCAACACTGATAAGGTATAAGTATGTGCAGGAATTTCTGCCTCAATATCGCTAAGATTTGGAAAAACAGCCTGGGCAAGACACAGCAGGTAGATGTACACATTGAAAACATAGAAGCTGGATGCAGAAAAAAACTATATGGTCATTTACTTTGTCCTTACATCACTGCTGATTTTCCAGGGACATCTTTGTTCATATATCTACTGTACCACTCTTTCAATAAAATGTTTGCCTTTGCTTCTGGTTTTCCTCACAACTAATTTCGGGCTGTGCCACAGTGTTCTTATTTACAGTTTCATAATAACCCCTTGGCCCATCATGATGTTTTAGTATGTCATTCTGATGCTAAGGAAGTATGGAGTGAGTACGGCGTGAGTCCACTCCATATGTGGCAGGCGCTAGCTGTTAGATAAAGCTGACACCCACCGGCAACAGCAGTAGGCGGCACTCGCACCTGTGTAATGTAAATGAATGAGGAACAGTGCTCAGCACTGTTCATCCCTCCGATAACCCCTAATGTGTCGAGCAGTTGCTATGGTAGAAGAAACCTAATGAAAGCTTCATAGATGCCATCTCACTGCTCCTATGACTTCCTGGCTAAGGGCCATCTTTATACACTCTTTCTCATTATATGCAAGTGATCGAACCCCCAGAAATCAAATACCTTAGAGGAACTAAATTTGTAAGTAGAAAAAAGTTTAAAAAATATAAAAAGTAATAAAACATAATAAAACTTCAAACCACCCCCATTTTGTCATATTACAAATAGAAAAATAAAAAAGTTACACATAATTGATATAGGTGTGTGTATATAAAAGTCCGATCTATTAAAATATAAGATAATTTCTCTTGTACAGTAAACTCCGTACAAGAAAAAAAATATCCCAAAGAGAAAATTTTTCGTTTGGTCATTTTGATCAAAAAGTTGCATATATTCAAATATGGTACCAATAAAAAATACATTTCAGCCCCAAATAAACACAAAGTGTACTCGTCAGTGTAACAGGAATAGCTAGGAATTGCAGAGCTGTTGTGTCAGTCAGTGTTGTAGAGCCTAAAAAGCATGTGTGATTCTAAAGCTAACTGTGAAACCGCTTAGTGAGAAAACCCCTTTAATCTCGTCCCAACATTGGATGTACCGGTATATGCTGCACATCATGCAGGCTCACAATCGGGCCCGGCATGATCGTGACATGGTACTAGCAGTATATTACCACTGGCCTCCGTCCACATCACCCACAGCCAGAGTGAATTCTAGCCACGGGTGATTAACCTTTAGCTGTTGCGATCTATCACGATTGCGCAGCTAAGGTACAGACAGAGGGGAACATGTCTGAAAACTGTCTTGGTCTAAGACTTTTCTTGATGCCTATAGCAACCAATCAGGGTTCCCCTTTCATTTCTTCAGAGCACTATATAAAAATGAATAGGGGAATGCTGTTTTGGTTGCTATGGACAACAAGAAAAGTCTTAGACCAAGACAGTTTTCAGACATGTCCCCCAGAAGGAGAGAGCTGTGATCGTACCTGACAGCCCGGATGCTTTAGTAAAGCAGGACTGTCTGTGACGTCACCATACCCCGCAATGCACTGTGGACATTGCCGGGCATGGTGACTGACAGTTGCCATAGAGACCACTGACACAAATCCCCTATGGGGAAAAGTGAAAAAAATGGTGAAAAAGAAAGAAAAAAAAAAGGAAAACACAAACATGAAAAATAAAATAAAAACACGTACACTGCCCTTTTCCCCTTTACAGATGCTAATCGTCCCAAAAATATAAAAAATAAAGTAATCATATTTAATATTGCTGCGTGCGTAACGACCTACCCTATAAATCTGTCATGCTAATTAACCTGCACGGTTAAATAGAAAAGCAATCACAGAATTGAGATTTTTGTTCATGCAGCAGTACATAAAATGGAATAAAAAGTGATCAAAAACTATAAACGCCAAAGTGGTACCAATGAAAACGTCAGTGTATCTCACACAAAAAAAAGCCATTACACAGCTCTGTATATGGAAAAATAAAAAAGTTATGGCTTAGTAATGCATAAATATTGCTTTACACAATAAAAACACTCATTTTTTTTAAAGCGCATCAGCATAAAAAAAACTATATAGATTGGGTATCGCTATCTCAACCCACAGAATAAAACTAACTTGCCATGTATAATGCATGGTGAGCCCTTTTAAAAATAAAATTAAAAACACTACTAGAATTGCAGTAAAAAATGATGCCAATAAAAGTGTCAAGCCCCTACACATCTCCGTATACAGAAAATTAAAACATTATGGCTCTCAGACTATGGCAATGCAAAAATAATTTAGCATGTCACTTATACCGCATGATGATCGCTGTAAAAAAAATAAAAATAAAAAACACTACCAGGATTGATGTATTTTGTTCAAAACACCTCACAAAAACCTTAATAAAAAGTGATCAAAGCATCATATGAACCTCATAATGATACCAATAAAAATGTCAATTCATCTCACAAAAAACAAGCCCTTATTTAGCTCCTTTCTATAGAAAAATAAAAAAGTTATGGTTGTCAGACTATGAAGACATAAAAACGCAATTTTCTATTGTGTAAAAGTAATAAAACATAAAAAACATAAAAAACTATATAAAATGTATGTTCTTGTAATTGTACAGACCCACGTATCATTTATACCGCATGGCGAATGCTGTAAAATTGAATCCAAAAAACAGTGGCGGAACTACGTCCCCCCCATTTTCATGGCCAAATGCTAAAAAAAATCCTGTGCACCCAAAATGCACAATTCCCCCCTAGATGAGATCCATGAGGGGAGTTCAATCCAAAATGGGGGGACTTCTGGAAGATCTTACATGTTCTGTTACTTTGGGGGCTTTGCAAATGAGACATGGCACCCACCAAAATCTGCGTTCCAAAAGCCAAATAGTGCTCCCTCCCTTGTATGTCCGACCATGCACCAAAACAGCAGTTTACACCCATAAACAGGATACTATCAAACTAGGAAGAAATTGTGTAACAAAATTTGGGGTACTTTTTTTCCAGGATTCCTTGTAAAAATTAAACATTTTCAGCTAAAATTGCAGATTTTTCATTTTCACAGCCTACACCTAAAAACATTTGTCAAACACCTGTGAGGTCGATATAGTCACTACATCCCTTGTTATATTCCTTAAGGGGTGTCGTTTTCAATATGGGATCTTCTAAGAAGTGTGTATTAGGTTTTAGAAACCCTTGAGTGTCCCCAATCCTAAATTGGTG
>JAODAL010031744.1:0-47998 GCA_025379985.1 Phyllomedusa bahiana
GGTTAGCATAAAGGAGGGTGGAAAAGGGTTGGGAAAAGATGTCCCCTGCAACGAGAAGCAGAGAATGAAAAATGACTGCAGGGGGTTCAGTGATAAAATATGAGTGACGTTTGTGCGGCACCATGAAAGCGGGGGTTTGGGGGTAGTTAAATAAGTAAGTAGTGAAAGGGAAAGCTGCAAGGGAAGGAATAGAGCTAATGTGGACAGAATTTTTTGGGGGGCAACTGGTCAGCAGGACAGAGGCAAAAGGCTGCAAGCTAGATTGCAATAGTAAGCATGGTGAATAAGGTAGGTTAGAAAGCCAGATTACTTACAAAGAAGATACATTTCTGGCCCCTTCTGCCCACTTCTGTAGCAATTCTGTCATAATTCATCACTTCAAAAATCTGACACTTAAAAAAAGCTGGCAATCAAAAATGCTGACAGACCAAATGTCTATGCAGACCACAAGGCTCCAATATATCTTATGCGATCATGTAAAATCACTCTTTCAGGGACTGAAACAGGGGGGGTTTACAAAGAATAGCAAAAGGAAATGCTTCAAAAGGGCAACTGGTGTATACCTTTAACTAAGCATATAAACACATGCTTTTAAATTTAAAACAAAGGGGGGTTCATGCATTTACACATCCATAAAAAAAAAACCAGGAATAAATAGAAAGCATTAGGAAAATGCTGGTGCTTGTAGTCCACCAGAGACAACCTGTGAAAAAAAACAAAGTATCAAGGGGAACAAGCCAACGAGAGTGCATAAAATTTTGTCATAATTAAACACTTCAAAAAGCGTCACTTAAAAAAATTTGGGCAATTAAAAATGCGGGCACCCTGAAATAGACTTTCTTTGGAATCCCAGGGCACTACCCCCCCAATGGTCTCTGTTGGCAATATCTGACTCAAGCTTGGTTTTAGGCCCGATTGAGGTGCCAGACAGAAACAGAATTTTATTAGACAGGGTAAGTAAGGTCAGGGCAAGCACAAATTCCCCAATAGGGTGGGAAATTAGCAGGTACACAGGCTACGATCGGAGTATTAGGAATGAAAAAGCCAAGTTTACACTGGATAAACGCTACGCCCCTTCGAAAGTATCAGCCCCCTTGAACTTTTAACCCTTTTTTTCCCCTCTCAACTTCAAACATAAAGAATAAAATTTTTCATTTTCATTTTTTTTTGAAGAATCAATTGTGAATGGGAAAGAAATTTATTGGGTATTTTAAACTTTCTTTAAAAAAAATTTAAAAAATGAAAATGGGGCGTGGCAATATTATTGGGCCCCTTTTCTTTCAGTGCACAAAGTCCTCCAGAAGTTCAGTGAGGACTCTTAATGATCCAATGTTGTCCTAAAGACTGAATGATAAATATAATCCCCCCTGTGTGTAATCAAGTCTCCGATAAATCACCTGCCTTTGTGATATCCCCCAGGGTTCGTTTAAAGTGCAGAGAGCACATGAAGACCAAGGAAAACACCGGCAGGTCCCTGAACGTTTTGGGGGAATTTAAAAGCCGGATTTGGATACAAAAAGATTTCCCAAACTTTTAAACAACCCAAGGGGCACGTGCAAGCGTCATATTGAAACGGAAGGGGATCCCCCCACTGCAAATCTACCAAGACTCAGCCTTCTCTCAACTTTCCATCTCGAAACAAAGGGAGAAAACTATATCAGAGATTGCAGCCAAGAGAGCCCATGATCACTCTGGAATGAACTGCAGAGTCACACACATTGAGAATCATGAGAGTCACTGAACACATAAGACACACCATACAAATCACGCATAAAACACTGCACAACTTCCTGGATCTGGCCTTATAAGGAAGAGGTGGCAAGAAGAAGTCCATTCTCAAAGATATCCATAACAAGTCTTGTATAGAAACTTTTGTCACGACAGCCTTCTGGGACAGACAACCAAACATGTGGAAGAAGGGGGTGGGGGCACCCCGCCCCCCCCCCGTCTGGGAGAACACCAAACATGTGGAAGAAGGGCCAGCCTGGGAGACAAAACCAAACATGTGGAAGAAGGGGCTCTGCTTCAGATGAAACAAAATCAAACTTTTGGCCACAATGCAAACCAAGAAGGCAAACATGATTATATAAACGGGCTTTACGCCCTGTTTTTTGGCGTATCTGCGCCTCCCCGGACCCCGAATCCCCCTGTCGCACGCCAGGGATGAGGTGCTAGTCGCAGCGTTCAGCCACTTTTCAGCTGCGCCTCGACATGAATGGTGTATATTTGGAACTGTCCCCCTGCCCTTACTATAATATGATTGAGTCAATTTTTCCTACCATAGGTTATAATTAGTGTTGAGCGAAGTTAGCGATTGCTATCGAGATCATCGAGTAGTTCGATCTAGTCGAGAGCCTGCATCGATAAGCTGTTTTTCATAGTGAGCATCGATTAAAGCGATTCACCATTAAAGTCTATGGGAGAGCTACATCTACACCTCTCATTAATTACACCAAACAAGCTGGAGAAATGGCAGAGAAATTAGACATTCCACAACAGTCAAAATGGATACGTGCTAACCATCTAAGGACAACACACTTATGTTTAATAAAAGTCACAGAAAAAAAGTCACAGACCATTCACCTATCCCTGCTCTTCATTGTCTACCACATACGCCCTGACCTTAAACCTGCATCAACCCCCAAATTTAAAAAAGTGGCCAGAAGGCAGTATATATTTGCGAACCATCATGTTACTTTAACTGGACATTTTAATATCCTGTGCCTGGAACGAGCACGCATGAAGCCCAAACTGCATGACACCCCAGAGATTTAAAAAGTGCCGCAAAAAGGAGTCATTCCAACCACCATTTTAGTTGAAATGGGACACTAACTATATCCTTGTCCTGTACCGCAGAATGACCATTAAAACCTGTCCTGAGACCCACAGTTAAAAAAGTGCCAGAAAAAGGAGTCTTTCACCCACCAGTTTTATTTTGAACTGGACATATACTGTCCCTGTCCTTGGGCCACAGTATGACCATTAAACCTGTCTGACCCCCCAATTACAAAGTGCCAGGAAAAAGGAGTCTTTCAACCACCATTTTAGTTGAACCGTGGACATTGACTAAACTGTCCGTGCCACAGATGACTCCAATGGCCGGAGTTACAGAGTTGGTGCGGTGAGAGCCCAGGCTGGCGTCCGTCATCTATTAACACGCAGGTTAAAATGCCTTAATACGCAGGTCCCCAAACCAGAAAACTGTCGTGCTGAAGCAGAGTGCTGAAGCGGAAGTGTGAGACTCCAGCCTTCCTCAGTACACAGTCAAGACCTTGGTACGCTTGCCCTCCCTATGAGTGCGGACCAATTGGAGTACTCAACCTTATGGAAATACTGGGTGTTAACGCTCCTGTTACACCACCAGTTGCCCTTTTGCTTGCAAATCTTTTCTCATTATTTACTCAATGTGCTAGAGGAAATTGTCTCTGTACTTTGTTCTGCTGTCCGTGCTCCATACTCCATGTCCTCTGAATAACCTACATCTTGTCAAGTTCTTTTCTGTCACCAAATCCCTTGAATACAATATCTCTAGAGGTGAATTTTTTTACCAGCTATTTAGTACATGCAAGTTTATTAGTAGATTAATTTTAGAAAACAAATTTTTACTACATAGCGGAATAGGCGAATCCCACCATAGCGTACTATCTGGCTATTCTCTCACACTTTTCTTCATGAGTAATCTAAAACTTTGGGTTTTGTCTCTCATACCAGAGAGAATTCTGATAGCATTCTGTTTAAAAAATATCTTGCGCAAAAACAAGTCATTGTTAAGCTATAAAGTGTCCCATTAACATATGTCCTACCTATTCCTGTGTTTTTTCTGACAGCACCATCACCCTTGAGCCACTCTTGACAATTGTGAAGAACAAATTTCTGTTAGAAAACAACATTTATTAGAATAGGACCTTTAAGTATAGCTGCATGTCACAGCAAAATGCCCCAAAAATTCAAAAACAATGACCCAAGAGCCACTTTTGACAATTGTGAAGAACTAAAAGTCTATTAGAAACAGACATTTTTAGAATAGAGGCGACCTGTAGTATAGCTGCATTTCAAAGCAAATGCCCCCAAAAATTCAAGCATGACCCTGTGATCCACTTTGGGGGGGGTCAATTTGTGAAGAACAAATGTCTGTTAGAAACAACATTTTTTTTATAATAGTGACCTGTAGTATTGCTGCATTTTCAAAGCAGCAGGAACAAAAAATTATAAAAATGACTTCCGAGCCACTGTTACAAATTGTGAGGATAAATGCCACTTAGAATGACCACATTCTGTCCAAAGGACCAAGATTATTGCTGTACTCACCACACAGCTAACATGACCCCAAAAAATTATAAAAATAAGACTTCTCGAAGCCACAGTTACAAAAATTGGTGAGGGAGAAAAAGCCGACCTTAGAGCCATATTTCTGTTCCAAAGGACCATGATATACTGCTGTATCTACCCAGCTACATGACAACCCCAAAAAATTATAAATATGACTTCTCAGCCACTATTAAAAATTGTGAGGGAGAAACGCCCTTAGAAGCCACATTTCTGATCCAAACGACCATGATTATGGCTGTATCCTCCACAGCTACTTGACCCCAAAAAATTACTAAAGTATGACTCATCGCGTCCACTATAAAAATTGTGAGGGAGAAATGCCACTAATTATAAGCACATTTCTGTTCCAAAGACCATAATTATAGCTCTGTATTCTCACAGCAACATGACCTCTCTACAACATTGCGGGGGGGGGGGACAAACATGGCAAAACTTCCTAAGAAAAAGTGATAAAATGGAAATATGGTGTTGTTCATTAAAACCTTGCTGTCTTTTACAGTCTCCTCCTCCTTCACAGCAAAAGAAAATAAAAAAAGAGGAAAAGAGAAATAAAAATTGCAGTAAGAAATGATCATTTTAAAATAAGATTTTCAAAGAGGACCATTTCTGTTTAGAGAAAATGGAATGGTGAAGTAGACCGGCAACTACTCGTGACCTCGGAGTCAATTGGGGCCACACAGACCTCATCAGAGATCCATGCCTGATTCATCTTTTATGAAATCAAAAACGAATCCACATTATCTGGTGCAAGCCGATGCTTTGTTCTGTAATTACCCCTCGCTGTCTGAAGTGTCCGCTCAGATATGACCTGTGCTGCTGGGCAGACCAACACCTCTATGGCGAGACGAGCCCAGCCTCGCGCCATTCTGTCCTATTGTGTTGGATACCCAGAATCTAATTGGGTCCGGAACACATGCAAAAACATCGGTGTTGAGACCAGATAGTCTGCACCATGATCTTAAGCTGATCTCTGTGTGTGTGGATTTGCCCTGGGGAGCGGCGGAGCATTGCGACATGACATCAAGGGAAAGCGGATATGCACAAACAAAAGATTGCCAAGGTCACACCCATACTACACTCTCTGCCTACCTTGCCTGCTGCTGCCGCTAACGGACCCTACTTGAGGCACTCCTACTGCTTGTCACACGCTGATAAGTTTGTTCCACAGCCGTGACATCTTGGGGGAAACGTGAAGCAGACGCAACAAGAGTTTCTCTCCAGATATCTGTATCAATCAGCAAAGTCTCCATATTCCTGCATATTTACTACTCTCTATTTGGGGTGGGTGGGGAAGGAAAGTCTGAGTTTGCGTTTGTACCAGGGGGATCCAGTAGGTTTGGCCACCCAATAACTGGTTTTCATTTTGATGGCCTTAATGCGATGATCATGTTGAGTGGAAATGGAGCATCAAGCACTCATGAGAGAGATGAGCCTGTGATTCTCCCAAGCCTTCTGGGTCGAGGGGCACTAGCATAACTGATCTCTTCCTCATCTTACTAAAAGAAACTACCTAACCACCGCCTAAATCGTCAGACCAACCTCTTACTCCAGGCCAAGGACGGTCGGTAACATCGGTGTCTAGGAATAACCTCCTCTCCTCCTGCCGCGGCCTCCGGCAAACAGCTCTTTCAACACTGCCCTGACTTTGCCTGAGATGTGATGCACCAGCTGAGGAGCTGAATTGTCGCCTCCTTTGCACTAGCTCTGGAGCCCCGGGAACCACTTGCCTAATGAAAGACCGATGAAATTGTGAAACTGTAATGGACCTTGTGGATTTGCACGGAGAGGAAAAGGCATCCGTGATACCGCAATACTGTCTAGTCCGTACTACCTCTTCCGTGTCGCTGGCGGACCTGTTGTACACGAGTGTACAACGATCGTTCCATGAATCTAAGATCACCACAAATGCTCATCGCTGACAAGGGCATTGGACCTGCACTGACCAATTTGTTGGGTGTCTTCTTCAAAACTGGCAAGGATGGTGCAGAGGCCTTTCACCTGCCTCCACTCTCGGTGGTGTCAACACCCCGAGGTCCTCACCCGCTGCCGTGTCAGGCCATAGTAGTCCACAGCTAAACTCTCGAACTCAAGCAGTAATGGCATTGCGCTGCTCCAACAATCGCTGGATCAGCTGGATGGGGAATTCCAGCGTGTTTGCACACAGTCCACAATGAACAACGGTTGACGGGGAAGGCCGACATCACACGCGACACGCTGCAAACGCAGCACAAAGCGGAGACGAAAGACAGGGATCTGCACGAAAACAGGGAACGACTGAAGCGAACATCAGACCTCCGAGCTTAACTTCATCATGCAGGCCCATGACCCGGATAGCTCTTTAGACAAATTTCTGGAATGACAAGTGTCATCGAATGTGCCAGGCCAACGGGATGTGCTCCATCCTACCAGATCTTAAGGGGCGGCCCACGCAGAATTCGCGGCCGTCTATCGCACACCACCTTGCCTGGCTCTCAAGAGCGATTCTTGTCCACCCAACCAAGCGCTCGGTCTCGTTGTCTTATTAGGAGCCGTCCACAGCTCCTCTGACCTGTGTGTTGGACGTCTCCAAGGCTAGATTAATTATCTCAACGAACGGACAAACTTCGCGCGTGTACTCACTCGGAGCACGTAGCGACTGCCACCATAGTACCTGGGGGAAAGAGCCCTTCACCATTAACTAGCGGTTCTTTCTAAGAACGGCGATAAAAAAACAACGCCAGCGAACCTGAGAGCCAACCAGTCACACAAACCCGCAGAACATCACACATCCAGCTCACCGCAGTGAGTTTGCGGCGTGAGGGTTCTCTGTCAACAGAATATAGCGGCTTAGCGCGCGCCGTGCTTACTACTTCTCATGTGTCGGTGTGGAGATGGACTTTTTCTCAAGGAACACACAGAGGCAGACCAACGGCGCTTGAACAATTTTAGATGACAAAACTTGTGGCCTGCCAGGGCGAGGGACGGCTTTCTGGCATGGAAAATGCCGCTCGGAACATCTGTATCTGGGGGCAGGCGAGGGCCATGACGTGGCGTGAACCCATCTGTGATCCACCAGATAGACGGAAAGTCAACTTTCCAATAGGCCAAGAGCCTTGGCCAAATGCCCGACGATTCAGAACTTTCTGTGGCTTTTGGTGATGGTTTGGGTTAAAGTGTTTCTTCTGCTCCCAAGACCTGGAAGGAACAGAGCTGGCTTGAACAATAGAACATAGAAGCCAGCTGCTGTGCGGAAAAACGTGCATATTGCAGAAGTCCTCCAAAGTCTGGCGGAAGGAGAAAGGGTATGATGGTCTGCAGGATGTGCTGGTGGTACTCGGCGCGCGACGAGTGGAAAGGCTGAGCGGAGGCTGGATCCCTGATCGAAGACTCTGAAGAGACATGGGCAGCTGAAGGATCGCTATGGATGTGGCGGAGGAGGCGGAGACAGAGTTGTGACAATGTTGGAGGTCCCGGTGGCGTCGGACTGGCCTTTTTTTGGCCAAGTGTTCCCGTCCCAATTCAACTCGATAGCATTCCTGCATGTGACTAGAACACATGTGAGGTAGGTTAACCACCTTAAGGTTCTTAGCCTCGACTTATGCTGTTACAGGCAAGTAGCGGCATATGACATCAAGCATGGTGAAAATCTCACAAGGCCAATCGAGTCAAAAGAAGGCGCACCAGGCTTTGAGAGGACGTCCTGGACCTTTTGACGAGCAGATAATGAGTGAGTCGGGTGTTTGCGCTGACCGTGTTCGACGCTACTGCGAACTCAATCAGCGAGACATCTCTGAGCAGACACACGCAACTCGTCTACACCTCTTTCTCTGAGGCCGGACCTGCGAACTGACACTACCAAAAAAAATCATCGTCTTCCCTAAACCTCCTCGCATGCCCAGTGACAGAAGCGCAATCCGACATGCCAAATACTAGCATGCGTAAAAGACCAATCCATCGGGATCCTCAATGTCGCGATCACACATCAACAATAGGTGATCTTGGTCGTCCTGACTTTATGCTTCCAAAGCCTGCGGGCTACAAGCAAGGGCACCCAAGGCGTTGCCGACCGCCCAGGATTTTTGCCGATTGGACCGGACTCTTTCCATCACCTCCTCTGATGGCATCAGTAACTGGGCGTCATAGCAGACTAAATCATAGTCTCTTGATCCCTTTTTTTTTAACGATGCCTTCTGACCCCAACAACCGCAATTGGTCATCACAAAGGAGGTCCCGCAGACAAGGATTATCCACATGGTGGGTACAACGAGTTGACATTTTGGGACTGCTATCATGTTGGACGGATGCTGATGCATGCTGATGACGACATTAGTGGCCGTGACGTGCGAGGACGAGGAGGTGTAAGACTGGCTTGATGCAGGTTGCATTAAACCAACTGAAGGACAGATTGCGATGATGTTTCGTTACCTTAGATTCACATGGCCCTGACCCGCGATGACAGGCCTGACGGTCCTGCAACTTCTGACGATCCGCTGGCATGCGTGCTGTCGCCAGCACTGGATAGGAGCACGCTTCTCTCGAACCTCTAACCATCCATGATGTGCGTAACCCCCCCTCTTTGCTCGCCTGCATTTCGCTCCATGTTCAGAAATATAAAAATTTGAGAAGGTATGGAATAGTTTTGAAAGTCTCTTTATTAAAAGAACGCAAATCACACTATTCCCTCAAATCCCTCTAATCAAACACAAAATTGCGATTCAACCTTTAACTGCCAAGGTGTCTATCAACAAATCTGACTGGGCAAAAGTTCCAAAAAACATGTATCTCTGTTTTTATGTTTTGGTGTATAATAAACGGTATTTTTGCACCTTTCAATTCACCTGTGGTGAATATAGAATTGCCTGTTTTAAGATTTACCGTGGATGCTGCGTTCAATGAAACAATGCTGGGTGTGCAAACAATCAAAAAACACCGTAACTGTTATTTTTTCTGTATGATACACGGTATTTTTTACCCTTTCAATTCACCTTTGGTGGAATATAGAATGCTGTTTAGAAGATTTACCGTGGAATGCTCGCGTCAATGAATCAATGCTGGGTTGCAAAAGTTCAAAAAAACACGTAACTGTTATGTTTTCGTAATAGACACGGTATTTTTTTGCACCTTTCGATTCACCTTTTGTGAATATAAGAATTGCTTTTTTAAGATTTACGCACGCGATGCGTCGCGATCCATGAACAATGCTGGTGTGCAAGAAGTCAAAAAAACACGTAAATTTAATATGTTTTCGTATGATACCTGAAATATTTTGCACCTTTATCAATGCACCTATGGTGAATAAAGAATTGCTGTTTAAACATTAACGAAGATGATGCTTCAATGAACAAAGCTGGCTGTGCAAAACACAAAAAACACGTAACTGTATGTTTTCGTATGAAATACACGGTATTTTTTGCACCTTTCAATTCCCCTTTTGTGAATATAGAATTGCGTTTTAAAAGATTTACGTGTATGCTGCGTCAATGAACAATGCAGGGTGTGCAAAAGTCACAAAAAACACGTAAACTAGTTATACGTATTTCGTATGATACACGGTAGTTTTTGCACCTTTACAATCACCTTGGTGAATATAAATTGCTGTTTTAAGATTTATCGTGATGCTGGTGTCAATGAACAATGCTGGGTGCGCCAAACAGTCAAAAAACACGAACTGTTATGTTTTCGTATGATACAGAACGGTATATTTTTGCACCTTCCAATTACACCTGTGGTTAATATAGAATTGCCTTGTTTTTTACAAATATTTACGTTGATGCTGCGTCAATGATACAAACCTGGGTGTGCAAAAGTCAAAAATACACGTAACTGTTATGTTTTTCGTATGATAACAACGGTATTTTTTGCTCCTTTTAATGACACCGGTGGTGAATAAATAATTGCAGTTTTTAAGATTTACGGGATGCTGGCGTCTCAAATGAACAATGCTGGGTGCGCAAAAGTATCAAAAAACGACGTAACTGTCTACTATGTTTCGTATGATACACGGTATTTTGTCAACAAACAACCTGTGCTGACTACAAGATTTGCTGGATTGTAATTAACTGCAGGTGGATAATCAACAGTCACAGAACTTGCGTAATGGCGGTAGAAAATACAATACGAACACCTCTATCTGATCAATGTATACTGAGATAAATACAAAAGTGATTTGTGCACTAACAAAGAGACACTGCAGTTACAAAATTTATTGTGTATCGCAATATAATTTCATGCTGCCTCATAATACACACCAAGGAAATATTCTTCAACGTAGCAAACTGCTCTAATAATAAATGATATTCCACTACAAATGTCTACACTAATTCTTGGTGAACTTTATCCAGTGTTCTTTATAGAAGAGCTTTGTCTGTGATTCGCCCGCTGGCCTCCCCCCCCCTCCCCGCTCCCCACCGCCGTGAATTTACATCGTAGATTGCTGCTTTAAAATTCTCTAGCTAACTAACATAAAATCTTCATCACTAATATAACTAAATGTGGAAGGTATCACAGCTAATAGTAGAGGTTTCTCCTGTCAGAAATAGACTAATTACGCTGAGCTGTTGGCCACGGACAGAGCGCAGGTCCTATCCCAATGAGAAACGCTGAGAGACACTAGGCTGAAACAGGAACACCGCTGATCTATGTAAAACGAGGTCATGTGATTTTTTCCATGCAAGTCCATACCATACACATCCCAGTCTATGAACTCGCACACACATCTCGACCCTGCTCTATTCTGTAATCTGATTTTGGGCTGGCCGCCAAAATTACAGGAAGCGCCAGCGAACAAAGCCGACAGATCTTACATAATAAGAATACATCAGTATTTAACCTTAATTCTATCGCTTAATCGAAATATCGATCACCAAAAAAACCTGACGATATTCAAACTAAACCGCTCAACACTGAGTTATACTAAAAAATGGGCCCGTCTCTGTCTCACGCATCCTACTTCGATTCTGGTCAAATCCTCTCTCCTCAATAGGAATATCACTGGCCACTGTCGCTCCTATTCTGATATGGCTTTGTGGTTTACTTGCCGACCAAGTCAGAAGGAGCTTAAACAATTGAATAACTGTAGTTCCCTGTCGATTCTCTTCTATGCAAATTCCCTAAGCGCTGGTCCGGAGACAATCGCGTTGTTTGGGGTTTAACTGATTTATTTTTACAGAAAGGTTTTTAGCTCTTTATCTTGATAATGTTTTACACTTAATCAAAAGGATTTTTTTTATTAATACTTCATGCCGCACGGCGCTGAGCGCCTAGATTTCAGTGCGCCGCTCCTCTCCATAACTACATAATGGAGAAGTAGACTCGCTCTCTGATATGGCTGGGATAAGCCAAGCCACGCTATACATTCATCCAACTCATCAATTCGCACATTTTTTACTGTATTTTGAACTGTCACCACCTTGGATTTTGAATTCGGTCAAAACTCTCTCCATAGGAAATAATCGGGGTCTTTGTCCGCTCGTATTCTGATTCTGGTCAATAGTTCTCCATAGGTTTTAATGGGACACTGTCGCTCCTATTCTGATTGGCTGGTTTATGCCGACAATGAAATAGCTTAAAACGAATTTTGAATTACTGTATTGTCCCGGCAATTCCCACTCTATTGCAAATCCTATATATGTAGCGCCGGTCTCGCGACAACGCATTGTTAGGATCTTATTAATGTATGTTTATAGAAGGTTTCAGCGCATTCTTCCCCTAATAATATATTTACACTTAATCACAAAAATGATTTCTTTTAGTCATACTCCATGCCGTCATGGTCGTGCAGAGATTGCATGGTGCGCTGATCTCATACATAGACACTACATAGGGAGACAACCCATCTCCGCTAGCAATAATCAGATAAGCATATGGCTAAGGGAACAAGAACCAATGCCCCCGCAAGCTACAAACCACGGTCAGCACTATCTGCATTTTTTGACTGTTTTTTGAACTGGTCTCACCTTTTTGATTCTGATTGAGCGATACAAAACAGTGATCTCCTATGTTTTAATAATGGGTCTTTTCATCAGCTCCAGATTCTGACTGGCTGAGCTAGCACAACCCTCCCGCTAGCTCAACAATGCAGCTCTATTCGTGCATTTTTAACTGTAACTCTACTTACGAACACTGTCACCACGCCTATTATTCTAGACTTGGTCCAACTAGTCTCTCCATATGTTTTTAATGTGTTCACTGCACGCTCCTATTCTGATTGCCCGTTTATGCGAACCAATGCGAGCAATACCCTTTCAGAATTTGAATTAACTTGTATTTCCCCGCCTAGATTTCCCCTGATTCCTAATTCTAGAATTAGGATATTAGGAAACAAGTTATTTATGTTTTATGTACTTTTAATTTTGTAGGTTTCAGCTCTTTCTGTCTGAGAATGTTGAACACGCCTTTTAAAGGGCATAATTTTGACTAATCACTACGTCCGCATCCGCGACATGTGGAATGATTTCTCGCTGTTTTCCAGCCTGTCTCGCATCCGAAACAGATTGTTCGTCGGCAGTCCCGCACGGCGCTAAGTCCCGCACTGTGCCCATGATTCCCCCCTCACAGTGCCCACAACACACGTAGGAGTAGAGGCGCAGGAAACTTTGTCCCACCCCGCATGTATTGAGTGCACCTCCTTGGACGGCGAATCATTCCGGCGCAAGCGCCGCACTGCACCTCTCAGATCCCCACCACTGCGCCTAATGCACACTGGCGGCAGGCGCCGCTGACACCTTTTCCCCGCATGGATGACCGCGACTACCTCCTTGGCGAATCTCAGGCGCATCGCCCGCACTGCCTTGCCTAAGTCCCAACCCACTGCGCCTAACAACACAGGACTAAGAGCCGCGGCGGACTTTACATAGGATGTATAGTGCGCCCCGGCCCCGACGTAAACGATGCGCAGATTTCGCCGGAAAACTAGGCGGAAAAGCGCACACCCGACTAGCTAGTTCCATACTTGACGCCCAATATGTTTGGTGTAAAAGCAACACAGCTCATCACCCTCGGAACACACCATCCCCACTGGTCACACATGGGTGGGGGCAGCATCATGGTCTGGGACTGTAGAGTTTTTTCTTCAGCCAGGTGACAGGGAAGACAATGATCCCAATCATAAGAAAGTACAAAATCTACAATGGAAGTCACAAATAAAAGTCCCAGGTGTTCAATTGGCCAAGTCCACAGTCTAGAACCTTAATCCAATCGAGGAATCTGTGGAAAGAGCTGAAAAATGCTGCTCAACAAATGCCCCTCCATCCAACCTCACTGAGCTTCCGCCAGGCTGTGCACAAAGACGCTCTCCATCCAACCATCTCTGAGCTCCATCTGTCTTTCCAAGGAGAGATTGTGGAAACCTGATAGAGACAATACCTGTAACGGTTTTGTGGATTATTTTTGCTGGGACCACCCGCAAGCGATGTCTCAGCATAAGACCACGACAAGAGTTAACTAGCGGAGTCTAAGTAGCCCCCAGTATTCTCCAGAGCCCGCCGCGCAAAGGCGGAGAGTGAACTTGCTGCGGCGTGAGCTACCGAGGCTCCGCTAACCTTCCTGACGTGACTAGCTTGCCGATGCAGACGGTAGTTAATATGACGTGGTACAGAGTCGTACTAAAATCTCCAAGCGACAGACCAGAAGCGTCGTGCGACACGGCAGTGAAGATCAGACGGTTGTGCGGCAGAGGTTCGTGATCAAGATGGCAGACCAGTCAGGGCACTGTGCGGCAAACTGGCAAGGTCAGGAACGTAGCGGAACGGACTGGTACACAACTGGGTAATCAATACGTAACTCCAACACTCTCAATACTCACTAAACGCACACACCAACAATCTGTCAGAGAGTTCGGAGGCGTGTACCTTATATAAGGACCACGTTTCATGGTAATGACAAATTACCGGCGCCTTGGCCCTTTAAATTTAGACTAGTCAACGCGCAAGCAGCGCGCCTTAAGCAGCTGGTGCGCCCCGTTAGCCTGGGACAGGCAGGAGCAGGAATGCACAGGATCGATGGACGAGTAAATTAACCCGCGCCGGACCCCAAGGCGGCAGAGG
Source organism: Phyllomedusa bahiana (assembly GCA_025379985.1). Classification (NCBI taxonomy): domain Eukaryota; kingdom Metazoa; phylum Chordata; class Amphibia; order Anura; family Hylidae; genus Phyllomedusa; species Phyllomedusa bahiana. The sequence goes on from JAODAL010031744.1 coordinate 14,352, forward strand.
GGGGGCTTGCCGAGTGGGTAACGACAGACAACACACAGTGCACAGCACACCCATGACAATACCTCAAGCTACGTGACAGCTGTTAAATCGAAGTCAAAAGGGGGGCGCTACAAAGTATTAACTGAGGGGGGCTGAATAAATTTAACACCCCCCACTTTTGCACATTTTCAGTTTTACGAAAGTTTAACATCCAATAAATTTCTTTCCACTTCACAATTGTATCCCACTTGTTCTTGATTCTTCACAAAAAAATTAAAATTTTAGATCTTTATGTTTGAAGCCTGAAATGTGGCAAAAGGTTGAAAGTTCAGAGGGTCTGAATACTTTCGCAAGGCACTGTAAAATTATATTAAAATAAGCACAATCACATTTGAAACCCCCCTAAGAGTCTTGAACACAATGACTAAGAGTTATGAAGCCAAGCTAAATACCATGTGTTTGGGGTATTTTGGAGTGGTGTTTTTGCCCAGGGCCATTCCTAGTCCTAAATTGGCACTCAGTGCGAAGTGAAGAAATTTCACACCCCCCCACCTCCCCGCCCGTAAAATAATGCGACACAAAGCTTCACACGGATAGTTGCCCCTGTAGCCGTGTAATACCCCCCTTGCAACAATACAGAAGCCCCATCAGCCATGATAATGCCCCGTAGCCCAGTTTTTTGCCCACCGTAACCAGTTGCCCCCAAGTTTGCCCACCTTAAGCCAGTTGCCCCCCATATTTTGTCCCCCCTGTAGCCAGTGTCGCCTGTAGCCAGTCTTTTGTCCCCTGTAAAGCCAGTTAGCCCCCAGTTTGGTCCACTGAGAGCAGTAGTCACCACCTGTAGCCTGTTGCATGCGCGCACACACTGATGGACCTAGTCGCACCCCTCTTTCGACCCTTGCTAAACACAGTTGCCCCCAGTTTTTGCCCCCTGTAGCCAGTTGCGTCCCCAAGATTTGTCCACAGTATTATCACAGTGCCACCCCTGTAGCACTGTTTAGCCCACAATTTGCCTAGCCTGTAGCAGTTGCCTCCAGAGTTTACTCCCCTGTAGCCAGTTGTCCCCCTGTAGCCCCCTGTAGCCAGTTGCCCCCAGTTTTGCCCCCTGTAGCCCGTTTGGCCCCGTATAAAACATAAAAAAATCCCACTTACCTTTCGAGGATCCCTGCATCGGCTGTCAGGTTCCGGGAGCCTGGGATTTTCAGTGGATATCGGCGTGACCGTCATCAATCTGCTTACACAAGCACTCCGCTCCCCAGGGGTCCTCCTGGGACAGACGGGAGCCGAAGACTGAGCTTTCGCAGGGGGCGCAGTTAAAGCCGTGCGCCCCTGCGACGCTGCTGTTTATGTGTCGGCGCTCTGACTGAGCGCTGATACATACAGGGATGAGTGCAGGAGGGGGCGATCCGTCCTGCCTCCTCCCTGAACCGGTAAAGCTGCGCATTAAGTTAATGCAGCTGCACGAGCAGAGTCCAGGGCTAAACCGCGGGGCGGCGCGAGGCGTGCGTTAGGGCCCCCCCCGTCGGTGGAGCGGGACTCCCTGGGCGAACTCCCGGATCCTAGGAACTTGTCCCTGGTTTTTGCCATCTTCACTGAGCCGAACTGGGATTCTGACTGATTGGATGAGAGTTTTAGACAAAGCTCAAATGAATTTTACCTTTCAAGTAGAAGACACTGAGGATCCTAAATTCTCTTTCTCTTTGGCCTTTATTTGACAAAATATTGAAATTTTAGTGTCGTACATTTATATGCTTGTAAGCGATGCTAAAGATGAAAAGTGATAGCTCAGGAGGTTGAGCTGCAAAACCAAGCCTACTATAGATCCTGGCGTCGTCCACACTGCGATTTTCTCTTACTACAATAGGAACAGTAGTTTACTGGTGTATTCCCTCCTTATTTACTGACTCCTTTTTTTAACCCTCTAAAACTGGAAAAGGGCAGTTAACATTCTACATTTTTGTGCGCCACAAAGTCGCTGTAAATAACACACCTTACTATTTTAAAGACAGCTGAAATCCTAGTCAATCTTTTGACACACAAAGCTCATACATATTCTAACACTACCATATGCATCTACACACATATTTAGTCTTTAATTACTAATCAAGTGAAACACATTTTTATTACATAACAGTGGAATCAATAGCTTCAGCGAAAGACATTTGATTTATTAGAATCGCTAGTTTTAAAATCTTTAAATTTACCTACTAAGTATTGTGTAATCTTTAAAGTGAGACTATTGATCGCTGAAGTCCCTGTTCAATTTCCACATTGTTGCAGACCAAACATGTGAAAAAATTTGGGTTAATACGACACAGAATCTGAAATTTTCGTCTACACCTAACTAATCCTAACCTTAACCTAACTTAGGTTTAGGGTCAGGTCCACACGGACATTGTTTTGTCGTCAGTATTATCAGATGGTTTATTGATTTAGGAAACTGTCTGAAAATCAACAGAAACGTCCCATAGACTTTTATAAAAATCGTTCAGTACTCTACACTGAACAGAGTGTTTCCAGTCAGCCGGCGTTCCAAAATATTTTTGTAACATGTCACATTTTCCACCCAAGTTTTCGTGATCAGAAGATGTGCAATTCAATGGTTAATTGGGTGACAGGGTGAATCCACAAAACCGAGGGACATGACCATCCCCCCAAAATATGATGAAATACTGTACATCTGGATTCTATAAACAGCATCTGAATCTGAACCTTTGAATTTTAGTATACATGACCGTGTCTAAACGCTCATCTTGTAGGGTTTCTATGAGTTTTTGGATATGCTTACTGTCATGGGGTGTTCCCCTATATCATGGTAACTAGAAGTGATCTCAGACCAGCTATTGTACCACCTACATATCACAGTCAACAGTAACTGCAACGGGTCCTCAACAACAGTACATGGTAAGGTTTATCACAAGCTTGGTTTTGTAAAATGTTCTGTTATGATTTTATGTAATTTAAAACCTATAATTACCTTGAACATGTTTTCGGCATGGTGTTTTTAGGTGACGATTGGTGATCGACTGACCCTTCTCTGTCTGGTGAAGCATCTTGTGTGAAGAGACTGAAGACCTTCTCTGATCCTGTCCTAGGGTCAGACAAGGCTGTCCTCTTTTAACCTCTCTTTTTTGTTTGTTGTATCAGAAATCTCTTCACAGAGGCAGAATCGAAGATCAGAGAGGATTACAGAATCGTGGAACCTAGGTCACTACGTAGGCAGAGTGCTTTCTCTACAAGTGGACAATGTGAACGAGACCTTCCATGCACTGACCAGCATTCAGATGAACGGCAAAATCATCAGACTTGCGAGGAGTACAGAAGAGTATATCAGGCGGCTAAGTCAATTTGCGCAGGAAGTCAGAGGCTAATAAATCTCTGGAAATTGCTGCTGACCTACCTCCGCACCAACACACCACAGTCTATTCCATCAAGTGAACGCACGCATTTTATTCAATAATTCTCTTCTGAGGAGTTCTGGTTGCGAGAGATAAAATTAATTACATGCTCATATTAGGCTTGTGAGTCGCTTCAGACAACTCAACCCTGCTGGACAAAGCTCCATGGGTTCTGTATAATCAAAGTATTTGCTTGTGCTACTATACACTGCACATGTGCCGTTTTTCTTCATTCCACTGTTTTGCAGGGCCATTACCCGAGCCATTTCTGCTTCTCTGGGGTTTCAACATAGAAATAGTCAAGTGATGCATCATGTACAAAGATACCCGTTTCCGCGCAGCTCTCCCAGTGGAGGACCCATGCATGTGGACCGGCCCACTTATCGAACAGGAGCTGTTCTCGCCCACCTTGATGGTGGGTCGAGAACCTGATGCCTTCACTTTGCCACTTGAGCTGAATCATTCTTTCTGCCGAGCCTTCCCGATATGGTCCTCAGTGTCTAGGAAATGCATCACCCACACCTAGGTTTTCTTAAAGAAGAGCGCCTCTAGGTGCTAATTCTCGTATCCAGCACCTGCCTTCCTGGACCTGGTCTGCCGGGAACTTCACCATGCCTACACCTGGTATCTCCCGATATTGTTACCGTGCTGGTTCGGCGTGATGTATAAAACCATTTGGTTGATTCTTTAGTACATGGGGAATTCTGAGCGACTCCATTTAGTACATCACCTGTACGTTGTACCTCCTGGTGGGGTCCCTGCATAAGGAGAAGATCTACTTAGGAATGTGCTAACTGGACTTCCTTGGAGCAGATCCTCTGGTTGGGGCGTTCCTGTGGCTGCAAAATGTCATCTGACCACTAAAACGCTACTACAACATGTGAGTGATCATGCTAAGTCTTGACGTTTGGGACCTGATTCCCAAATTTTCTGTCTGGTCGCACCCCGCCCGTATGTGCCATTATCTCCACGAATCATTCCCCGAAGCTTCTGCGCCTGCCAACAGCAATACCAGGACGTTTGCTGATCTGTGTTTCTCGGAGAAAACATGCTGAGATGCTGCCGGGCACATTGTCCCTAAGACTCTCTATTGACGTCCTATCCCTGGGACCGAGGTCCCTCCTTTGGGAGGGTTCTATCTGTTTATCTTTGGCATCGAGTACTCTCAGGCATGTCACCTACATACAGGAGAATTTGTAACAGAAGGGGCTTTATTCCAAAGTCCTCTCCCCAGCCGCGGATCCTGGGTTTCTTCTTTGTTGATAAAGAAGGATGGTTCTCTACGCCCCTGCATCGATTACCAGAGCCTTAACAAGGGTCACCGTGATGAACCGTTATCCAGTTACCTCTAATTTCAGAGCTCTTCGACGTACTCCGGGAGAAAGAATCTTTTCTAACTAAACCTACGGGGATCATATAACCACTGTGTCGAATTCAATGAGGGTCATGAATGGAAGACAGCCATTAAACACAGTTTATGGGCACTATGAATATTTCGTAATGCCGCTTTGGACTGTGGCAAAACGCCCCATCCATGATTCAGGAAATCCGCTAATGATTAATCTTTTAGAAACCCTCCTTCTTACACCTAGAGTTTCATGGTCTACTTGGACGACATCTTGATTTTTTTCACCTGACCCGCAACCCATCAACTGCAGTACATCAAGGTAATGAGTCTTTCTCCCAGGTAACCAGCTGTACGCCAGTTTGTAGAAATGGCCTTATCAGCGGACCGATAGCCTTCCAATTCTTGTGGCGTACATCATCTCAGATAAGGCGGCCTTCAGATGGATCCAGTCGTCGATTAATCGCGGCCATGGGGGGGGGGGGTCTGCAGTGGATGCCACTCTACTCAGTCGGAAAAATTTCAGGCCATAAAGCGCTTCTTGTACTTCGCTAATTACTATTTGCAATTTTGTTTCCCCATTTTTCTACACCTATGGCACGTATTTAGGCCCTCACGTAAGTAGAACGCCAACCCGAAATCTCTGTCTCAAAGACTGGCCCGAGAATATAAGAGCATTCCTCGCAGCTTAAGATCGGCTTTTAATTACCTTTGTACCCCATCTTTCTCGTCCGGCGACCCAGATAAGACCTTTTCTTTACTACGCAGGTGGATGCCTCGTTTAAAGGGTGCTGGTGCGTTCTCTTCACCTCAAAAGGGGCCAATGGCAAAGAACTCTCACGCAAAATGGGCAGGTCATACCAATTGAATGTTTTACCCAGATTGACAAGAAATCTCACGTTATCTCCAGTCAGCACAATTTTTAATCCTCCCAGGCCAGGTGTGTTCTGCTGTTCTTCTTTGCGTTTTAACTTCCCGGATTCACTTCCCGTCCTGGCAGAAAAGAACGGCGATAAGCACAAGACGCCTCATCAACAAAATCCCTAGCGCACTCCGATACCATCGGAGAAGATACCTCCGCCCTCAGGCAATTTATACCCCCAGACCATTTGCTGGAGTCATGTATCTTCTCCGGTGGAACCTCCAACAGATTTCCTCAGACAGTAAGACTTACGTACAGTCCGGCTCTCTTGAGACAACAGGATTCTAAAACTGGGGGCATTGCTCCCTTGGTGGTCCGGGCACCCTTACACCTGAAAGACATTATCAAGTTGATCTCCCGCTTCTATTGTGACCGACTCTTACAAAGGACCAGAGAGAATTTTGTGAATCCTGTACCACCTGTTTCCCTGAATAAGACACCCCGTCGCAGTCCCGTCCTGGCCTACTGCACCCCTTGCCCACGCCTGGTGCACCCGTGGTCCCAGGTGTCGACAGGATTTTATCACCGATCTTCCTCCTTCCTCTAAATACAGCAATTTGGGTGTCGGCAGACACGTGTTTAATCTAAGATGGCACACTGTTGTCCCGTTGCCAGGTCTTCTTCCTTCTGCTCCATCGGCTCGCCGCTCTCCTTCTTTTAGCACATGCTTCTAACTACCCGGCCTCCCACGCTACACTCGACTCGGACCGCAAGTCCAGTTCGTCTCCAGGTTCTGGTGCAAACCCTCTCTCTCCCGGTTACAATAAAAATTGGACTTTTCCCTTGGCTTATCACCCACAATCCAACGGTCTGGTGGAACCAGACCCTTGGCGACTATCTTCGCCACTTTTGCTTGGCCCCACAGGATGATGGTCCGTTTTTATTGCTGTTACAGAATTCTCATACAAGCGGACCTCTGAATCTACGGGCACTTCCCCTTATCTACCACACAGTTTTGGGGACTGCATCCCCGCCCACCCCTCCCTCATGCTCTGCCTTCCGAGTTTCCTGCATTGGATACCCTGAACCGACATGATGCCATTTAGGTAGCAGACTCACCAGACTCTTCAGCAAGCGACAGTTCCCATGAAGGCCCAGGCGGACAAAAAGAGGAAGAACCAGCCCAACTTTTTGCCCAGAGACAATGTGTGGCTGTCTGCCAAATACTCCGGCTCAAGATACCGAAGCTATAAACTAGCCCACGGTATCCTGGAGCCTTTCGAGTTGTATTTGCAGCCGATCAATCCATTTTCCTATAAACTCCAGCTCCCTCCTATACCATGCGAATCCCCAACTATCCTTTCCATGCTCCCGCTGAAGCCTGTATAAATAATCGTTTCTTTTCAGAAAGTATGCCTCCTCTTCCCCTGAATCTGAAGCTCCAAGTTGTTCATGGTGAAAGAGATTCGGCCATGAAGTCTATCAGAGGGAGGCAACATTTTCATTCACTCTATTGATTGGGAAGGATTCGGGCCTGGACAGGAGAGATCGTGGTAGCCGGATTATAACATCTTGGACCGCACCTAGTGAGGAAATTTGTTCTTTCCAGAAAGAAGGGTTAGGACTAAGAGAGGTGGGAGTAATCTGTCACTGGCGGGTCCCACAGCCAGTTGTACGAGCTGTGGGCGCACCCAGGCCCATCGCTCCCCCCCTGCTCCATCAAGTACGAGTAGACGCCACAGTCCCGCATGTTCGGGCTTGCGGGGCGCAACACCGCAATCCCTGGAATACAACTAACTTACTCAGCCACGCTCCTGTCTCTCCCGCGCGGCTCTCAGGCCAGCCACAGCGCGCAGCATGCTCCCCTAAGCTTCGCAGCTGTTCTCCTAGATTTAAAGGCCAGCGAGGCACTTAATTAGGTTTAATTGGAGCTGCCTGGCTGGCCCTATAATAAATGTTACCACCCGTCTGGCACTGGTCCTCACCTGATCTATCGTGCTCCCTATCCATTAGCAGAAAAGACGTTCCAGTGTGGCGTCCAAGTGTCTTCACTACGTGTCCTGACAGCCTTCGCTAACGTCCTCTTCACCCACAACCTTACACCGCCACGCCCTGACCCAGCCACTGCCTGTCCCTTGACTACGGGTTTTTGGTGTTACATTTGGTTACCTTGCTAGGCACCTCGCTGCGCCACCACATGGCTAGTCACCGCAAGGTGTAGCAACCTGGAGTAGGACATCCAGCCGCAGCAAGTCTCATCCTGCCTTGCGAACGGGTCCCTCCAGAGGATCCACATTCTGCAGACCGTTACACCACAGATGTGTTGGAGTCATCGTTCATGCTTCTCGCTGATTGCCTACAGATTTGAGTTTGTATGTGGAGGAACTACATGCACTGAGCGCGAACTACATGCAGGTTAACCAACAGAGCAAAGCGATATGTTCATTGATGCCATTCAAGGTGGGACTGCCCCAAGGGTCCTTCATTCCTGACACGCTAACCTGTGTAAAAACACACACACACACAACACATGCTCCAAACTTCCCTTACATGGTCAGCGGAAAACATCTTTATGCACATCTTTTGGGAGTTCTTTCTCTCGCTCAGAAAAGGTTTGTTGAGTGATCCTAATTCATCGAACTCAAGACTCGTGCCCAGGAACAGTAGCCTTTCGCAACCATTTTGGTACTCCTATGGTTGGTTTCCCAGGTTATAAACTAAAAATCAAGGAGCCATCCAGGAGGCCTGGAACCTATGTAATTGCTTTAAGGACCCTATCTGATCTCATGAATCACCCTAGTCCTTGAGGATGGAGAAGATGTTTGTGCAGATTGTCGCAGGTTGATTTGACAGACCTGCTCATAGACTATCCATCCTAGATGGTACATACGAGGATGAATTAGTCCTATCCTCCTCGCCCTTCACACACACACACTCTCTCTCCTTGTTGTCTGAGTCTTCACACAAAATGCTTTGCGTTTCTGTGAGCCTCAATTCCCTTTTCCCTTCATAACACCTTTTATGCTTAATACTCGTAATGCTTGATGTGTGCCGATCTTGATCAGTGTAGCATGTGCAACATAAGATTTAGGTTTACTTCTGTATTTGTGCGTATGCATATTTGTATGAAAAATGTGTTCCATTATTGTGTCCCGTCTGCGTCACATGAGATAGATTATTATTCTTGTTATTGACGACTGATTGTAAATAGTGATATTATTAAAAGTTCAAGATATCAGTAAAAGATGGTGGACTTCTGTAACCGAAGTGTGTTCTACGAAAGGCAATTGTAGTTGTTCCAAGTGGGTTGTACATGACAGCATGGGGGCGCTGTGAAACAGTACTTACTATGTACTGTAAGAAGGGTGGCGTAGTAGAAAAAGAAAAACCAGTTACCCTCTAGTGAGTATTTGCATATTCAAGTCCTGGTAGTACACCCAAAGAAAGTTTTAAGGAAAAGTTATTAAAAAAACAAAAAAATTAAGGCGACAGTTTCCATTAGGGCTGCTCCTATTTTTTGGTGGATGATCTTTGCCGCCAAAAAAAGAACCTGTTTGAACTGCTCTATTCTATATCATAAATGTAACTGTAATACACCCGAAACCGATCAATATACGACAGACAGACACATTTAAGTGCGCCCTACTTAGGCGCATCAAATATGCTAGCAGTACTGATGCTATGCGCCTATGGTTATGCTTTGAGCCTAATTATGCGCATCAATTTTACTATGATAGTGTATACTAGACAAACCAGAATTTTGGCCCAGTCATTCATTCAGGCTCACATAGGCTCATTTAATGAGTGGCGGCACCTCTTTTAATGCCCTGAAAAAAACTAATCATAAACCAAACTTACAACTAATAATAATTTTTATTTATATACACCTACACATATTGCAGCATTTTACAAGTGTAAAAGGGTAATAAATACAGGCAAAAAACATTAACCAGAAAAAACTACTAGCAGATCAGGCACAAAGGGCGTCATGTATGATTGATCAGACGCATCTGTTGTGCGCCGCCGTTTCCCCACGGTTTTTTCGTGTGAAATGCTGCGCACTGATTTCTTATGTCGGAGCTAACGCCGAAGTGTTCTCGTGCATACCTTCAGTGTTAAAAGTTTCCCGCACACACGCCAGTGTGTGGGCGCAGTGCGGAACTTAGGCGCAGCGACGGAAGGCGCCTAACGTATTTCCGATTCGAGACCAGGCTGGAAAACAGCGAGAAATCACGTAAGCAGTTAGTGAAGATGGCAAAAAGAGTTGGTCTTTAAAATTAAATGAATGAATAAAGATAATTATCAAAGTTGAATAAAATCGTATTTTCAATTGTTTAAAAAAGTGATCTATTTTATAATTGAAAGCAAATATATAATAAGATCTGAAAAAGTAAGAAATATCAACTATAAGAGTCTTTAAAAAGGGAAGAGCTAATTGATCGAGGATTTTACAGATTAAATAACCAATGCTGATTTTTAACTGATGTTAATTTTTAATCTTTTTTTTTTTATATTACACTCTATTTAATATAGTTAAGATGTTATTTTTTCTTCTTCTCACCATTTCTTATTCTATTTAGTATGTGGTCAAGACAAGAAAACCATCAAGCAAAAGGTCGAATCTGTGACCTGTGGTCACTCCAAAGCAGGTTTTGCTATGTTCCCAGGGTTACATTCTTCACCAATGGGAAATCCGGACGCTGTGCTGGCTCTTGCTGAGATATTAAATAGAATACTAAAGTGTGAAAGCAAGAAAAATACATCTTAATTTAAAAAAATAAATAAACAACATCAGTACAACATCAGCATCGTAATAATGTAAAATTGATTTCTAATCATCCTCCACTTCTATTCTTTTCTAAGACCTTTTATAGCGCCGATATTTGTGTTCTTTTGAGATCTTATATATATTTGCTTTCATTTAAAGTGATCAACTTTTGACAATACATTAGACACACATGCACACACACACACACACACACAACTTGACACACACACAAAAACACATCATACACAACACAAACACCATACTACCAACAAAACACAAACTACTATAGGGGATATATATGGATAATAATAGATTGCGATATCTCTTTCACACATGATACATACACACTTACACAACACACACACAACACACAATACTCAGACACACACACACACAACTAACCCAATCTCGGACTATAGGCACAGATAGCTGTGCGCGCGATTGCGTCATACAACCAGACACACGAATAACATAACACAACAAAAGATACACAAAACATGACATCAAACATCACAAACAATACTTTATCAACTCTAGATTATCTCACTAGATTTGACTGGGAGCTATAGTACAATCTATCTCTACACAATAATCGCACTTCACACTATCTCATTGTGATATCGATACATCTACACACATCAGATCGTCAGGTGATACTCTTTACAATTAATCTCTGGGAGATATTAGTCAACATGGACATCAGTAGTGTGTTTGACCAGAATCTCATCTCTGCGTATATATATTCACTCTATGAAGGATATCACATTATCTTTATTATAGATCTTCTCATTTTATAGTATATTATAGAGTATATATATTTTATAGTCTTACAGGTTAATAGCTTAATGTTGGGTGTATTGGGGGGTCTATGTAGTTTGGGTAGTTTGAGTTATGTTAGTGGTGGACTTCTGTAGGATCAGACAATGGTTATTTTTTTGGGGGTTGGTATAATTGATTTTGGTGGGTTCATTAAAAAATGTATGGTTTGAGTAGTATGTTGGGAAGGGAGTTAATGTGTTGATGGGTAAGTTGGGGTTTGGGGTAAGGGTTGGTGGTGGTGATGGTGGTGATGGGTTTTTACTTATGACAGTGAGTTGTCTGTATGGGATGTGTGAGAGTTTTAGGGATGTGTTGTGGTGGGAATGTTGACATGTTGGTGGTTTGACTTTGTGGTAGATTTTGGGTGGGATGATATGATTTGGGAGGATTGATGGAGTTATTGGGGTGTTTTATATGTTGTGGAAGGTGTTGTGTTGTGATTTATGTCTTGATGTGTGTTTGATGGGTTGGGGATTGTATGGGTGGTTGGGTGTGGGGGAAGATATGGGAGTGATTTTATCGTTTATAAATTTTGACAGTTAGAAGGATCTGTAGGTTTTGTAATTTATTTGTTTTTTGTTTGAGAAAGAATTGAAGTTGATAATGTTGTATATTTTGTTGTTTTTATAATTGTAAATGTGTCTTTGTTTGGTGTAATAGTTTTATTTAGTGTAGTGTTGTCATAGTTATGGGTGATTTGTGTAGGTTAAATTTTATATATTTGTATGTGGTTTTTTTTTTTTTTAACTATTATTTTTTTGTTATTTTTTTTTTGTTTATGAATTTTTCACGACTGTCCATTCATAAATTGTTAATTAATTCTACATGCGATTACAGTCTGTGGAATATCTAATATGTGTAGGTTTTTTTGTTGTAATTTATTGCACAAACTTTATTTTTTATTAAATATTTTTATTTTATGTATTTTATTTACACTTTTTTTTTTTTACTTTTTTTTTTTTTTAATCCCCTGAAGTGAGAACTACATTTTCTTTTTTTATAATTTTTTTACACTTAGTATGAACTTAGCATATTCATATCATCTTATATACATTATAATCGTGTCATGTCATACACAGGCCAAGTGATAAGGACTTCCACACAGTGTGTCCTGGTCAATAGGCTTACATCTACCAACACAACAAGAATCATATAGAGGGCTAACTCTAGGTCACACCGGGCATGGACTGTGCAAGCCTTCCGACGAGAGCAGGGAGCCTTTTGAGTTCTAGCCCTGCTTTAGACGCACTGCGCAGCACAATCAAAGGTTAAAGCACCCGGGATTGCGGAGCGAGTTTCCTCCGCCTTCCCAGTGCTCGCATGAGAGTGCACTGGTGATCAAGGGAGAGCCCCTTGTGTGTTACCCAGCTGCAAGCTAAACAAGCATGTGTGAGTGGCGCGCCACAAACCCCGATTTCAGCAGGCAACATCTAAAGAATTCGCGGCAAAAGACGATACGACCCGCAACCAGCCGCTGTCTAAAGTCGGCAGGGCTTACGTTAAGAGGGGTTAATCTCAGCGCATACAGTAAGATTCATATTTATATGTCTTGACATTCTAAATACTAAATGGGCAACCAGTGCAGTGACTGACACAAGCTTATAAGCATCATATAGCGGCCAGTAAAGAAAGATTAGCCTGGCTGCTGCATTAGAATGGATTGAAGGGAGAGCAAAACATTCTTTTTGTTAACTAGTTTCCAAAATGGAGTAGTAAAAAGTAATCTAAAAAAAATGTACATTATTATAAAAAACTCCGTTTTTATGGGGCTAGTAGTGCTCTTGCCAGTGTGCATAGTTCTCTAGACACCCGCGTATTACCGAAATGTAAACATAATGCGCCGCGTGTGAACATACCCTTAGGCTGTTATGTCTAACATTGCAAGGACAAAAATACTGGTCGGATGTATAAGCAGAACCCATCAGTATTTTACACTCTGTTTTTGTTATTGCCGCATTTTTGGGTCCCGTTCTTCTACATTGCTTTTGAGATTTTGGGGCACCCATTCAAATTGATAATATTTACTATAATCCGCTGTTTTCAACTTATATGTTCAAGTTTTTTACACAGCATCGATGTTACTACACCTCAATTTTCTATTAAGGTCTATGGGGATGATTTAATAAATTCTAATACAAAATCCACTTAAAAATCCCCCCGTAAATCACTGCCATGAAGACATAGCCTTGATAGCTCACAACATTCCAAATACCATAAAATCACGTTAAACATTACATAAGCTTAAGAATACAGTACTATAACCCCATCATCATGTAACCCCCACTGTAAATGTGCAGGTTAACCATTTATGTACTTACAGGGGGGTTACTGATGATGATGGTATAAGTACTGTATTCTTAAGCTTAATGTAATGTTTAACGTGATTTTTATGGTATTTGGAATGTTAGTGACTCATCAAGGTATGTCTTCATGGCAGTTGATTTACGGTGTGGATTTTTAAGTGGATTTTTGTATTTTAGAATCATGTAAATCATCCCATAGACCTTAATAGAAAATCTGAGTGTAGTAAACATCGATCTGTGAAAAAAACTTATAAACATAAATAATTGGAAAACAGCGGATTATAGTAATATTCAATTGAATGGTGCCCAAAATCTCAAAGCACTGTAAAAGAACGGACAAAAAAGCGTCAAAAAATCAAAAAACAGAGTGTAAAATACTGATGGATTCTGATTTATAATCCGACAGTAATTTTGTCTTGACAATTGTAGACATACCTAAGGGTATGTTCACACGCGGCGCATATTGTACATGTCGTAATACGCCGGGTGGTCCTAAACTATGCAACTGCGCAAGAGCATACTACCCCATTAAAGAGTATAATGTAACCATTGAATTTTCTTTATTACTATTTTTCTACTCATGTCTTGGGAAACAAGTTATCAAAGACAGAAGTTTGCTCTCCCCTTCAATCCATTCTAAATGCAGCGCCAGGCTCGATCTTTCTTTTGCCGCTATATTGATGCTTTCAAGCTGTGTCAGTCACTGCACTGGTTTGCCCATTTAGTATAGAATGAACAAAAAATAATCACATCAATTAACCACCTATAACTACCAGCTATCCTCGCCGACTTTAGACGTCGGCTGGTTGCGTGTCGTTCCGTCTGCAGCGATGATCTTTAGATGTTGCTGCAGAATTCGGGGTTCTTGTGGCGCCCAGTCCACCGCAGCTGCGCTGGAACACAAGCCCTGATCCCAGAGCATCTCCTGCGAACACTGACGCGGAGGAAACCTCCGCAACCCGTGCTTTAACCCTTTGATTGCGGCAGTGCGTTACAGCAGAGCAAATCAAAAGGCTTCCCTGCTCGTACGGAACGGCAGCACAGACCATCCCTGGGGACCTAGGCGTAGCACCCCATGATCATCGTCTGAGTAATAATGGCCAGTGACGCAGAGAATACAACTGTGTGGCGTCCTTATCACTGGCCTGTGTCAGACTGACACGAGATTTAAAAATGAATTAGCATATATGAATATGTCTAATTAACATTACAAGACAGTCTAAAAAAAATTAACAAAAAAAAACACATGCGCTATTCATCTCTCCCTTCAGGGAGATTAAAACCAAAAAAAAAGAGAAAAAGAAAAAAAAATTGTAAAAAAAATAAATAAAGAAATAAAAAATATTTAATAAAAATAATTGTGCATAAATTATCACACAAAACCTAACTACACATATTAGATATTCCACACGACTGGTAATAGCATGTAGAATTAATCTAACAAGATTTTGAGAGAAGTGTGAAATGGAAATGGTGATAAAAAAACACAACAAGAAAAAATTTTTTATAAAAAAAAAACCACTAGCAATTATTATAAGTGCACCTAAACTAAGTTCACCCATAAAGTAAAACAACTCGAGCTCGTGAATAAACGAGGTCTCATACAACTGCCGTCAGAGCGACAAAAATAAAAACAGTCTTACAACTGTCATTGAAACGCAAGATATCGCAAAAACTAAAGACAAAATGTTCTGGTCATTAACTACTTTTCAGGCCGTTCGTCTTAAGGGGTTAAAATGCTCTCCACAGTGCTGCACCCCTCTACATCTCCTCCCTGTCAAGCACCCTAACCTGCTCTCTCTGCTCTACTGAGATCTTCAAAGTCAAATGCTACCTACAACTCATCCTAAACACACCATGATCAGCCTGAATCAAGACTTTGCATGTGCTGCACTAATATATCTAAATCATCTACCCCCATAAGTTCAGGCAAACTCATAACAGCAAGTTTTTAAGCGCAACCAGAAAAAACATCTTTCTCAGGCAGATTCATAGAACCCTAATTGCTAATCCCTCACTTCCGGTCACATAAACTTCTGACACTGCATTCACTTGGGAACCACAGGCAACTTACCTGTATATAGATTACTGTCTGAGGTGGTAGTTATCCACTTTTATGTGAACTACCCATATTTATGAAACATGTCTGGACCATTTTGCAAACCAAGAACTTCTCAACTCGTACTAAAAAAAAAAAAAACACCCATACACCTTTAATAGATTGTAGAACTCTTACAAACAGAGCCCTCACACTATTGCGACATGTAAATTGCGATTAGGATTCTGTGCCTGATTTCAGAGCGTATAAACTTGCACCTCACCGAGTAGCCGACACCACTGTTGGAACGCAGGGCATGCAACCTTCGTCACTTTTTGGAGAATGCCCTTAACATGAAAGGGGGCGTTCTGTAGGCGGGAACACAACAACATCACAAACTACACCCGGCGCATGTATGAATCCGATCGGCAAAGTGAGGCGCATTACACTCCGAACAGGCAGACCTAGTTCAATGTGGTCTACCTGAAGCGGAGAGGCGCAGTGAAGCTAGAATATTATTGTAATGAGGGACAAATAACAATACAATGTTACAACAGTACAATAAATAAACGCGAGAGTTGTCTCTAAAATTAGTGATTGAAATAAAGATAAATCTCAAAGTTGAGATAATATCGTTTCAATGTATTCAAACAGTTACTCAATTTAAAATGGAAAGCAAAATATATATAATATCTCAAAGAAACAAATATCGCTATAAAAGAGTCTTAAAAAAAATAAGGTAGAGAATTAAAATAAAACAAATTTCATCACATTCATTAGCTGATGTTGTACATGATGTTTATTTATTTATTTTGTTTAAATGAAAATGAGTATTTTCTTCTTTCACCTTTTTTATTCTATTTTACTAATCTACAGCAAGGCCAGCACACGCACGTCCGGATTTTCCCATTGGTAAGAAGTAAAACCCTGGGAACATAAGAAATCCTGCTTGGAAGACGTCACAGAGTCCCAAGCAAAGCGCACTGTGCTGTGCTGGTTTCTTGCTCTGCACATACTAAATATAATAAACGTGAAAGAGAAACAAAATCTAATTCATCTTAATAATATATAAAAAAAAAAAAACAAAAGATAAAAAAATCTCCAAAGCATTTAAACATACACAGCAATCGGCTTTTTAATGTAAAATTTCCGATGCAGATGTCTCTCACCTTGTTTTAAGACTCTTTATAGCTGATATTTCTTACTTTTCACGATCTTATATATATTTGCTTTCATTTAAAATGATCAACTTTTTTTATTCTATACATTGACAAAACGATTTTATTCAACTTGAGTTTTATCTTTATTTCATCATTAATTTTAAAGACAACCTCTTTTGCTTCATCACTAACATGCATAGTGATTTTCTCGCTGTTTTTCCAGACCTGTCTCGAATCGGAATACGTTAGGCTAAAACATTCCTATCTGCGCCTAAGTTTCCGCACTGCCCCACACACACTGGCGAGGATGCAGGGCGAACTTTACCCTGAATTATGGAGCGCACTATCGGTCTCCGACATAAATCATGCCAAGCTCTTCCACCGAAACAAAACGTGAAAACGGGCACGCACACATAGACGCCTGATCTCTCAACATGACGCCCTTTCAAGTAGCCATGATCACTGCTAGTAATCTCATTATCTGCGTAACATGTTTTTTGCCTGTATTTAGACCCATTTATCATGTAAAATGCCTGCAAAATGTTTAGGTGCAATAATAGAAAAAAATTATTATAGTGTAGTAGTTTTTGGTTTAAGATTAGTTTTTTTCAGGAGCATTACACAAGAGCGGTGCCTCCACTCATTAAATGAGCTAAAGTTCGCCTGATGAAAGAACCTGCAAAAAATTCTGGTTGTCTAGTATACCTCTCATAGTAAAATGATGCGCATAATCTAGGCACAAAGCATACCTAGGCGCATAGCATATTACCTAGCTAGCATATTTGAATTGCGCCTAAAGTAGTCGCATTAAATTGTCAAGCTGTTCGTATAATGCCCATCTTGTTTGGTGTATTACAGTTCATTTATGTAGTAGAATAGGCGTCAACAGTTTTTTTTTTTGTTGAGCGCAAATACACCAAATAAAGGCTCAGCCTAATGACAAATGTCCGCCCTGTAATTTTTTGTATTTTAATAACTTTCTTAAACCATTTTCTTTTGGTCTCCCCAGGGACTTTGAATAAGCAATACTCACTAGAGGGAAACTGTTTTTCTTTTCTACTACACCTTTTTTTCTTACAGTACATAGTAGTACTGTTTCACCAGGCCCCCATGCTGTCATGTCAACCTTAGAACAACACAAATGCCTTTCAGTAGAACCACTTCGGTTACAGAATTCCCCCATATTTTTTACTGACTCTTTAACTTTTAATAATATCTATTTACAATCAGTCGTCAAAAACAAAGCATATAATCTATCTATGTGACGCAGCACGGGACACAATAACATGAACACATTTTTCAATACATAATATGCATACGACACAAAGTACAGAAAAACCTAAACATCACATGCTACACGCTATCAGATCGGACACACATCAAGCATTACTGAGCAAATTAAGCATAAAAGGTCTTATGACGGGAAAAGGGAATGAGGGCTCACAGAACCAAAGCTTTGTGAGAAGACTAGACACAAAGGGAGAGAGTGTGTGTGAATAAGGAGGAGGATAGGGACTAATTCTCATCTCGTCTGTACCGTCTAGTATGGTACATGTCTCTGAGCAGCTTTCAATCAAGCCTGCGACAATCTGCCCACCAACATCTCTCCCTCCTCAAGACTAGGTGATCCTAGAGATCAGATAGGTTCCTTAAAGCATTCATAAGGTTCCAGGCCTCCTGGATTGCCTTGATAGTATTATAAACCTGGGAAACCCACCATAGAGTACCAAATGGTGCGAAAGGCGCTTCCTTGCACCGCGATTCTTGAGTTCATGAATTAGGAACACTCACAAACCCTGGAGTCAAAAAGCCCGTCCCAAAAGATGTTCAAATAATGTTACCTCCATGAAGGGACACCTGGACAGTACTGGCTTTTTTACACAGGTTCGGTCAGTGCATGAAGGACCCTAGTGGCCAGTCCCCCATGAATGGCCATCAATGACATTCCTTATGTCATTTGGTTAACCTGCAAGACGCCACATTTTTCCACATCAACAATCTGTGGCATCAGGGAGCCATGGAACAGACCCAACACATCCGTGGAGTAACGGCTTGCATAAGTGATCCTCTGAGACACCGTCGCAAGGCAGGATGAGGCTTTCTGCGTCTGAGTCCTACCAGTTGCTACCCCTACGTGACTATCCTGTGGTGCAGCCGAGGTGCACAAGGTACCAATCGTAACACAATCCCATAGTCAAGGAGCATGCAGACAGGACGAGGGCTGGCTGTGAAGGTTTGTGGTCAAGAGACGTAGCGAAGGGTCAGGTAACGTAGAAGACACAAGGACGCACCTGGAACGCTTTTCTTAATGGAAGGGGCACGAATAGAATCAGGTGTATGGAAGTGCCAGAGGTTGTAACATTATATAGGCCAAGCAGCAGCAATTAACAATTACCGTCTCCGCTGCCCTTTAAATCAGAGAACATCCTGCGCACGCTAGGGGAAGCGCGCGCTGTTGGCGCTGAGAGCCGCGTCGTAGACAGAGCGTGCTGAGGTTAAGTAGTTGTCTGCGCAGGTAAGCGGGTGCGCCCCAGCCCGACATGCGGACCTGTGGCGCCACTCGTCTGAGGAGCAGGGTGGGACCGATGGAGGACCCTGGGTGCGCCCACATCCCGGACCAACGTCTGTGTGGACCTCCCGTGACAGTCTTGGTAATTTTTGCAGTGGGCTGATACTTTCCGTTTCAATATGATCGCTTTGCACAGTGCTCCTTGGGTGTTTAAAGTTTGGGAAATCTTTTTGTATCCAAATCCGGCTTTAAACTTCTCCACAACAGTATCAGGGACCTGCCTGGTGTGTTCCTTGGTCTTCATGATGCTCTCTGCACTTTAAACAGAACCCTGAGACTATCACAGAGCAGGTGCATTTATACGGAGACTTGATTACACACAGGTGGATTATATTTATCATCATCAGTCTTTTAGGACAACATTGGATCATTCAGAGATCCTCACTGAACTTCTGGAGTGACTTTGCTGCACTGAAAGTAAAGGGGCCAAATAATATTGCACGCCCCACTTTTCAGTTTTTAATTTTTTTTAAGAAAGTTTAAAATATCCAATAAATTTCATTCCACTTCACAATTGATTCTTCACAAAAAAATGTAAATGTAAATTTTATATCTTTATGTTTGAAGTCTGAGATGTGGCAAAAGGGTAAAAAGTTCAAGGGGGCTGAATACTTTCGCAAGGTGCCGTAGCTGTTTATCCAGTGTAAACTTGGCTTGTTCATTACCTAATACTCCGATCCGTAGCCTGTGCTCACCTGCTAATTTCCATCCTATTAGAATTGTGCTTGCCCTGACCTTACTTACCCTGTCTAACTATAAATTCTGTCTTCTGCTCTGGCACCTCAACTCAGGCCTCAAACCAAGCTTGAGTCAGATATTGCCAACAGAGACCACTTCGGGGTAGTGACCTGGGATTCCCTAAGAAAAGTCTACTTCTCAGCATGCCAGCATTTTTAATTGCCAACTTTTTTTAAGTGACAGCTTTTTTGAAGTGATGAATTTATGACTATTATATGACACTCACGTTGCTCTTTTCCATCTGATACTTTGTTTTTTTTCACATATGTCTCTGGGCTGGACTACAAGCACAGAAATTTCTACTGCTGTTCTATTCATTATCCTGTTTTGTTTTTTATGGTATGTGTAAATCCCTTTGAACCCCCGTTTTTAAATAATAAGCATGTGTTTATAGCTTAGTTAAGGATATACACCAGTTGCCTTTTGAAGCATTTCTTCTGCTAATTCTTGTAACCCACTGTTCAGTCCTGAAGAGTGATTTATCAGTGATCAGCATATACGATATATTGGAGCCTTGTGGTCTGCATAGACATTTGGTCTGTCAGCATTTTTGATTGCCAGCTTTTTTTAAGTGTCAGTTTTGAAGTGGAATTATGACAGAATTGCACTGAGTGGGCGGGAGGGGGCCAGAAATGTATCTTCTTTGTAAGTAATCTGGCTTTCTAACCTACCTTATTCACCATGCTTACTATTGCAATCTATCTTGCAGCCTTTTGCCTCCTGTCCTGCTGACCAGTCATGCCCCCAAAGAATTCTGTCCAAATTAGCTCTATCCTTCCCTTGCACGCATCCTATGCACTACTTACTTACTTTAACTACCCCAAACCACCAGCTTTCATGGTGCCGCACAAACGTCACTCATATTCATCACTGAACCACCTGCAGTCACTTTTCATTCTCCTGCTTCTCGTTGCAGGGGACATCTTTCCTAACCCTGTCCCACCCTCCTTTACTGCTAACCCCACCTCCTCTTCTTCCTGCCATAGAAACCCTGCTAACCTACGTAATATTTGTCATATGTCTTTTCCTATCGCATTTAAATGTGCTCTGTGGAACTCCGAATATGTTTGTAACAAACTCACGGCTATTCATAACCTGTTCCTCTCTAACTCCCTCAGTCTTCTAGCTCTCACAGAAACATGGCTCCAGCAATCAGACACTGCTTCCCTTGCTGCTCTCACCTATGGCAGCCTACACTTCACCCACACCCTTGACCCGAGGAACAGACAGGGAGGAGAATCTTCTCTCCACACTGCACTACCAGGTCATTCCTCCCGCACCCCCCTCACCTTTTCCCTCCTTTGAGGTCCACACCCTCAGACTCTTTCGGCTATTTTATCTCAGAGTCGTGGTTGTATATAGACCCCTGGCTCACCCTGCCAGTTTCTTGATCATTTTGCTGCCTAGCTCCCTCAGTTCCTCTCTATTGAAATACCCACTCTCGTAATGGGTGACATAGACACTCTAAAGTCCTCACTTTCCCTAATCTCCTCCATTTCCTGTCCTGACCTGGCTGTCAAACAATACAGTGAAACTCTTGCAACCACCCTGGACATATTGGCACCACTTACACACCACACCACCAGAGTTAGACACTGGCAGCCTTAGCACACCCCTCAGACTTAATTTCTCCAGCGATGTTCCAGATGTGCTAAGCATCTGTGGAGGAAGTCAAAGCTACCTGCAGGCTTTCTCCACTACAAATTCATGCTCAGGACTTTCATACGGCCCTTCACTGCACCAAACAACAGTATTTCACTTCCCTCAGCTCAACATTACACAACAACCCAAAACGCCTGTTTGACACTTTCCACTCCCTCCTCAGGCCTACATCTCAGACCCCGGTCACTGACCTCTGTGCTGAAGATTTGGCCACGCACTTCAAAGAGAAAATCGACAGTATCCGGCAAAACATCACTTCACAATCCCCAAATAACACCCCTCCTGTCCCTCCCCACACGTCCTCTAGTAATACCCATCCTGTCCCTCCACACACGTCCTATAGTAATACCCATCCTGTCCCTCCACACACGTCCTCTAGTAATACCCATCCTGTCCCTCCCCACACGTCCTCTAGTCTGCTCCCAGTTCTTGACCCGACATCAGAAAAAGAAGTGTTCAGGCTTCTCCTGTCTGCTCAACCCACTACCTGCTCTAGTGACCCCATTCCCTCCCACCTTGTCCAGTCTATTTCTCCAGCTGTCCTCTCTCACATAACTACAATCTGTAACCTCTCTCTTCACTGGGATCTTCCCATCCTCCTTTAAACAAGCTGTTCTAACCCATTTACTGAAAAAGCCATCTCTGGACCCGTCCTGTGCTGCTAATTACCCACCAGTCTCTAACCTGCCCTTCATCTCTAAACTCTTGGAATGCTTGGTCTACTAATATTACTTGGTCTACTACTTGGCCTAATCCATTATCTCTCTACTAACTCTTTCATCAATCCCCTACAATCAGGTTTCTGCACCTTGCACTCCACAGAAACGGCTCTAGCAAAAGTTTCAAATGACCTCCGCACAGCTAAATCTCAGGGTAACTACTCATTGCTGCTTCTCCTGGATCTCTTTACAGCATTTGACACTGTTGATCACCAACTTCTCCTCAGCATGCTCAGCGCCATTGGCCTCCAGGACACCATTTGCTCTTGGTTCTCATCTTACCTGTCTGACCGCTCCTTCAGTGTCTCATTTTCAGGTTCTACTTTCTCTCCTCTCCCTCTTACAGTTGGGATTCCACAGGGATCAGTGCTAGATCTTCTCCTCTTTTCACTCTACACAGCCCCTATTAGACAAACCATCAACAGATTGGCTTCCAGTACCATCTCAATGCTGATAACACCCAATTATACACCTCTTCCCATAACATCACACACCCCCTCCTACAAAACACCAGTGACTGTGTCTGCTATCTCTAGCATCATATCCTCTCTCTATCTTAAAATAAACCTCACTAAAACTGAACTTCTTGTCATCCCACCATCTACTAACCAACCCCACCCTGCTATTTCTGTTTCAGTGTGTGCTACCACCATAACTCCTAGGCAGCAGGCCCACTGTCTTGGGGTTATCCTAGATTCTGATCTGTCCTTCTCTCCCTATATCCAATCTCTTGCCCACTCCTGTCACCTGCACCTCAAAATCATCTCCAGAAACCGTCCTCTTTATGTAAACCACTCCATATTTATCAAATATGGCTGGACCATTCTAAACCAAGCACTTCTTATCCTTCGTCTCACCCATACACCCTAACAGATTTTAAGCTCTTGGGAGCAGGGTCCTCACACCTCGTGTCTGATTTGTAAGTAGATTTATATATATATGTTTGGGTTTGCCTTTACTTAAACCCTCTACATTGTAAAGTGCAGCGGAGTATGTTGGCGCTATATAAATAAAGATTATTATTATTCTGTATTATCTTAGTTACATGGTCTACTCCAATATCAAAACCATAGCAACCTGGAGGGTCTCTATTCCAGTGAGCTCAGTAACAGTAATTATTGACTTCCATGGATGCACAATATGCTCCTAAACCCTGTTAGTCTATACAGAGGATTTGGAGCTTTGTATCAGAAAATGAAAACCGAAGCTCTGATGCTTTGAAACAGACACTAACAAATGAATTAACATACAATTTACAATCTTGGTTCATATTTTGAAAAAAATGGAGATGATTTAAAGTCGGTGTTTCTAGTCGTCAAGCTGCCCCAATAGGTCATATTTTTAGAACTTCCTTAGTGCAGCACAGGGGGTATGATTATTGTCAGTACAAGAAAAATTACCACAGATATTGTCTCTATGGTTGTCATGACTTGTGCCCTGGAGTTGAGAAACACTGGTTCAAGTAATGCTAATGAGATCATTCCTGACATCAAAATTGTTCAGTAAGGGCAATCTGTGTCCAGAAATCTTTCTGCTTGCCTACACTATTTAGTCTTGGCTGTACTTGACATATTTAGTCAATGAAAGCAGAGTTGTTTATCTGGAGTTTAGACAAAACATTTTACTGTGATGTGTGCGTTCATACAGCTTGAAAAACTAAGCATGTAGATTGTACATAAAAGCTACAAAGTCTGAACTCAGCGTAAAGCTTCTCAGGGTCTGTATGAAAAATTCCCGGACTCCATAGTATGATGTCATAGGCATAGGTGTAACTTTAGGGGGGTACAGAGGGGACTGGTCCCCCCACTTTTTTTCTGGGTGGGGGACGGTCCCCCTCACTTTTTAGCCACATCAATAAAAAAAAAATCCATATGAAAGCATGAGAATACAGTAAGTGGGGAGAGCAGAGCACAGAGGAGGAAGTAGTTATCCATTTGCCTCCTATATTTCTGTGCATCTTGGGGGGACAGAGTAGGTAGCAGCCTCAGGTGTCAGTGTAGAGTGAGAGCAGTGCTGATTGGTAGAGCAGGAGTCAGCAAAGGGCTGCTTCACCAATCAGAATGCTGCTCACAGTCCAGCACACCTGTATCTGGGACTGTATCTTTCCCTCCCATTGTATACCACTTCCCCTATGCTCAGCTCTCATCAAAGAAAAGAAAACTCTTACCGAATGCCAAACCACACCAACTACAGAGACGGGTAAGGAGGGGAAAAGGGGTGCCAGGCTTTGTGTGCATGTGAGTAGGGGTTTTACTTATATTGAATTTTATATACTGTAACCAGTGTCTACCATGTCCCCTTTTCCCTGCACTTATGCGCGGGGGAAAATGAAAGGAATGGGGCGGCCCCCCATTTTAGAATTGGGGACGGGCCACACATATTTTCAAAACCCCCCGCATAACAAGCCACATTTTTCCCCGCATACGCGTATGAACATACCTTAAGGTACCAAAAGGGAAAGATATGATGCTGATTCGGGGACAATTCATGCGGGATCTGCCCGAACGGTGTAAAAACCAAAAGGAAAAACTGATTTACTTTAAAAACCCCTATGAAAAATCATGTCGTTTTTAGTTTACAAGATTTGCTCAAGTATTTCACCGCAACTTCAGCGCCTCAAATGGGTTTTTTATGCCAAACCAGTAAAGGGGAGGCAGAAATCTGCCTCGGAAGTCCGTTCTTTTGCTCGTCGAATTCTGCTTTTCAAGCGGGGAAACCCAAACAAGCAAACGACACTGTATGCCAAAAAACCCGCAATTTAATCACCCATGTTTGTGTCTTGTTCAATTTAAACACACACAATTCCGGGGTACCTTGCTAAGAAAATCTCGGGGGGTACAGGTGTAATATAAAATTTCCTTGAGTAGGTTAATCTAATCTCTTTTCACGGGGTTTAATATAACCTGGGTTACGGTTAATAATCTTTAAAAAGCGTACAGTGTGAAAAATAAATTTTTGGGTACAGGGGTAATTAAAAATCTCTAGGGACAGCAATAAAATAATCCTCGATGTGGTTTTGTAAGAACTCTGGGGACATTAATCTCCGGAGTATGGGTAATGTAATCTCTGGGGGACAGTCATTAATAATAATCCGGGGCGGTGTGTAATTTGTAATCTCGAGGGATGCGTGATGTAATCCTGGGAAAACAGTGGTAATGAAAACTTGAATACAGTGAAAGTAATCTCTGGGTATGGTGGGTTAATCCCCTGGGGGACAGTGTGTAATGTAATCCTGGGGGATGGTGTGATGTAATCTCGGGTTTTGGTGTAAGTAACTCTGGGGTACAGCGTGTAAAATATCCCTTGGAGACAGTGAATTAAATTTTTTTCCTGATACAATGTCAAAATTTATTTGTAAGTGCATTTTGTAAAAATAATTTTATGGCTACCCTTGTAATATAATTAATTTCTGGGGGGGCATGAGTGATTCATTTCTGGTGTAGGTATGCAATAAAATAAATTTTGGGACAGTATGTGCATAATAATTCCTAGGGGAACATGTAGATTTAGTTCTTTTTTTTTTCTCATTCGTTTGTGGGGATAACAAATTTCATATAAAAAATTTAATATAATATATATATATATTATAAATTATAAAAATATATATATATATATAAAAATATTTGTAAGGGATACTCATGGGAGGAAAAACACGGGACCAGCCTTTACTTGTTTAAACCGTTCAGGGGTTTAATTCAGCCTTTAAAAAACAGCAACATAAACTGGGCTTAACTTCACCAAAATGCAAGAAAATAAAACAAGTTCCCATCCAGCGGGGCACTTTTCAGTCCCCGGCCCGTTCAGCCTCCAGCCTTCCTTTCTCCAACAAGACCGGGGTGACGTTCTTGGATCTTCTCCGTCACACCACACTCTCCCAGCACACAGACAATCACACTCCCTCCCACTGATCTCCAGGCTTACAAGGGCAACCAAACCCGCCGGCCCCCTAAGTTTGGGGACAGTACCCACCCAACCTATGACTGCCCCTTTTTAAAACCAGACCCAGACTACTTGCCGCTGGCAAAACTAACAAAAACGTATGTCAGAAACCTACCGCTGCTGAAAAACCTAAAATTTACCGGTTTTCACCTCACCAATGCCAGGGTCCTTGGTGACACAAACTCTGGTCCCCCAAAAAACCCCCTTCTGTCCCTTACATACCCCCCCCTGCCCGGGCCGTGGTTCTGGGACCTTTACTCATATCAGTGTACCCTTACAGGCATCGCTTTACCCGAGCTTCCCGGCCTATGTTCACCGAAATTTTAAAAATCGTGGGGCCAAAACCACGGGTGAACCCAAGCATTTTCCCTTTTTTTTCTCTCTTAGCCACTGAGGGGACATGATCACACCAACCTAAACCTGCCCCCAGTATAGTAACGCAGGGAATCAAGGGCCCAAATTAATAACAAGAAAAAACTTTTTGATTCTTGTTCACATATTTTTATCAAAAAATGCTTACGCTGCCCACAACTTTCAACGTGATCTCAGGGCGGGGAGTCCTACCTATCTTTACCTCTCAATAGAGGGGAAATCCCGGCCTCCACTGGGTCAACCGACCTCCATTTCCAGAGAAAAGAAAAAAAAAAAACACCAACCTGCAACTCACTCTTAAACACCTGTGAACGGGCGGGTGCAGAAGACCAAAAGGGGCACCCCTTCCTCCCCATATAGATTAAAAGCAATATATTCCCCCAAAAACAAATAGGCTCTGCACAAAAAAACATTTCTGAAAAAACACTATGCGAACCTGGGGGGCCAAGGGAGGGGTTCGGCAATTTAATTTTTTTATATATTTAGACACGCACACCACACCATGGGCACACGCCCCGCAAAAAGGGGGAATACATTGCATGGAAACCCTTTTTTCAGTCCCGTGTCCACTGGAATGGGGGTGCTGTGTATTTTTATATATAATATATAATATCTATAATATAAATATATATATATAATATATATAATATATATATAAAATGTGACAACCCTGCCAGGGCACCCAGGTTCACATGTGTTTATATATACAATCCCCATTCATGGCAAAATGGGGGGGCCCCTTTTTCCCCCCCAGGTTCTTTTTTTCACCCCATTTTCTACTACCACACTCCTTCGGGCCCTCTAAAACGTCTTATCCCCGAGTTTGGGCCGACCCAAAGTTTTCCTGGGACACCTCAAAAATCGGGACTACCTCGTCTGGGTTTTCCCCCCTCATTGTCCCCAATTAACACAGAAAAGGGAAACCCCAGGTCACCCTCTGGCTCAGTCCCCGACGGGGTGACCGCACGCTGTAGGGGCTCCTTAGAAGGCGATGGTTCCGTTGGGAGTTGCCCGTTCCCACAAGGCCAGAACAATTTGGGAAAAACATGCCCGATTATTATATCATACATCAAGGAGGGGACAACCCCTACCGGGTGGACCTAACTCCCTGCCTGTTTCCATGATTACCCGACCACTGGTAACCCTTAGTGTCCCCATGAATACAGTAACCCCTACGCTTTTTCCCTGGGATCACCTCATTTTGTAATACAGCTGAGAGGAGCGTAACCCGACTCCCCGAGTCCCCAAAATCCCCGAAACCGGAGTCCCATTGACCGTCACTTGGTAGAACTGGGCCCCACTTCCCGTGCAGGGGAAACCCCGCCACATGCGGTGTGGGCAAACAAGGAAGACCACCGTCCTGCCGAGCAGTCCATCGGTTCTGTAGTATGGAGGCACTGGGAAACCCTATGTCCTGGGGAATGGCAACCCCAACAAACCACCTCCCAAGTCCCCCTTGCTTCCCGGGGTTTTTGTAAACCAAACCCCTTTCCCTTTTGGGCGACTCACTGGGGACTCTGCTGTCCTGGTTTCTCTGAGTTTTTTGGGCTATCCCAGTAGGTGGACTTTCGAACCCCTGCAGGGCCTCGTGCGTTCTCAGCAGTGTGAAATCGTTCTACCAAGCTCACCAGGCTTGGACTGACTGACTGCAGGTCCCCTTGGGCCACCCAGGTCTGGATAGGTCGGGCAGGGAATGTATGAACCGATCCATGACTACTCATCCACCATCTGAGCCGGGGTGCATTAACATCCGCGTAGCCATTTTTTGCACCAGATGAAATAAATCAAACATCTGGGACCTGGTAGGGTTGTCCGTACGATAAGTCCATTGGGGGACCCCGCGTGCCCGTAACCGCCATGGTAACCACAAGTCGTGCCGGATTTCTGCTTTCAACTTTGGATACTCGTTAGCACCTGGAGGGAAAGGTCACAATAAGCCTTCTGGGTTCCCCGGTTAGAAATGGGGCTAAGACCTCTGCCCTTTGATCCGGTGGTAGCTGTTCTTGGTTGGCCAACCGCTCAAACCCAGTGAGGTACGTCTTCCTCCAGTGTCAGTTTTTGCAGCGCTTCCCTCACGCTCCTTCGGGCATTATGTACGTCGCTAGTCACTGGAGGCGCTGGCTTTTCCCGGGCCTGGATATCCTGGGTCAGCTGTTGAATCATCAGCCGGTTGGTTCCCTGCTGAGCCCTCATGGCTTCCATATGAGCTTGCTGTTGCTGCACCATGAGTTGCTGCTGCACTTGTAGAGCCTCTTTATGGGTCTGCTGCTGTTGAGCCATGGCTTGCTGCTGGGCCTGCATAGCCTCTGTATGGTTCTGCTGCTGAGCTTCCATAGCCTCCTTCTAGGTCTGCTGCTGCTGTGCATTTGCTTGCACTAGGGGCGACATGTATGATGGGGCTTTACGCCAGTTTTCTGGCGTACACTGCGCGTCCCAACCCGAATCCCGCTGTCGGACGCAGCGTTCGGCACTTTCGGCTACGGCCCGCATGAAGGGGTGGGCAGTGGGCGGGCAGTGGGCGCGGTGGGGCGCGGTGTAGGCGTTCCGGGGCGGGACGCGGCGCGCTCGTATAGTCCGAGGCATGTACCATCACGGCTCGCCAAATCGCGGCGCTCGGCAGCTCCGACAAGCAGACCAGCTTTTTTTTGGTCTAAATCCTCCGGCCGAGGCGAAGTGAAGCAGGATCGGAACATGCGAGGAAGTGGATCGAAGATCGCGACAGAAGTCTCGGCGCTCCGCTCCGTGCAGCAGGAGTGTGATTCCCGAAAAAAATCGCCTTTATAAAGGCGGAAACAGTGTCAGAAAAGAGCTGAATGTACAAAAATACACATAAATAAAAAACAAAACATTTTCCCAAACTCTAGAACGGCACAATATCAAGAAATATGATATTGAAATTGCCGGAAATACAGTAATATTCAAATTCTGAAACCTATTCTCATTGGTCGCATAAACCAGCCAATCAGAAATAGCAGCGACAAAGTCCCATTCTATCCTATGAGGATTTGGACCAATCAAATCCACGGCGGGATAATTCAAAATACAGTAAAAAGACAGAAAAGAGCTGATTGCTGAGCTAGCGGGAGCTTGGCTATCCCAACCAATCAGAGCGCGAGCTACTTCTCCCATTACAGTCTATGGAGAGATGGGCGCACTGAAATCTCGGCGCTCAGCGCCGTGCGGCATAAGAAATTAATAAAAAAAAAATAATTTTATTAATGTAATACATGATCAATAAAAGCAGAACAATGTATAAAAATAAAGCAGTTAAAACCCGAACAACGCGTTTGTCGCCGGGGAACCGGCCTACATAGGAATTTGCCATAAGAGAATTGCGGGGAAATACAGTAATTCAAATTCTGTAAGCTATTCTCATTGGTCGGCATAAACCAAAGCCAATCAAATGGGAAAGCACAATGTCCCTTTTCAAATCCTAGGGAGGAGAAATTGACCAATCAAAAATGGGAGCGACAAAGCCCCTTTCCCTAGCCTATGGAGAAAAATGGACCAATCAAATCAAAGGCGGGACAGTTTCAAAATACAGTAAAAAGGCAGAAACTAGCTGATTGGTTGAAGCACGGGGCTCGTCCAGCTTAGCCAATCAGAGCGCGAGCTACTTTCTCATAGAGTTCTATGGGGAAAAGAAATTCTGAGCCCCGCTCTTGATTTGGCTAATTTCAAAGAGCCGCCGAAATTTGGACCAATGGGAGAGCGGCGACGCTCCTATGGGTTTTTTGAATCAATCGGGAAATCAAACTATATGGCCCGAAATCACATTATAACACTACACAAGTTGTCACATGGGTATATAAAAGGAATCCTAATATGTGGCTCAAAAAAAAAAATATTAATTCCCTAAAATCATGTTTTTTTTTCTTTTTTATTTTCGATGCACCCATACTATTGATCCTTGCTAACGAAAATAAAGAAATAAACATTACTATGGGGCAAACAAAAACCACCAGCACCACACAGTCCCTCTCTAACCCAAAACCCGTGTCTGTTAGCAGTAAACAAAATTAGGCATCTGGCCCTTTTAATTTGTCGCTGCATAACGTTTTTGCAGTGTTGCATTCACCACATAAACCCCCACCAATTGGTAAGGGATCAGCTCAGTGTAGGATAACAACAGGACCATCCTTTACTCGGTTAATTTCAGCCTTAGATAAACAGCAACATAAACGTGGGCTTAACTTCAGCCAAAATGCAGAGAAAATAAAACAAGTTCACACAGTCCGTGTGGAACACTTAGGCCGTGTTCACACGGCTTATTTGTCCGCGGATTGTTGCCGTACTCCGCGCCGTATTTGCGCTTCAGTACGGCGTCAATCCGTCGGAGTCAAATTACGGGAATTCCACTGCTCTCATAGAAACAGTGGATTCCGTCGTTTCCCCCCTCCCCGCTCGGGGAATCCGCCGCGGGGGAGAAAGTGACATGCACATTAATTAGCCGTAGATAATGCAATTGTCTATGGGGCCGCGGGCTGCTCCCCCGCTGCGATCCCGCCCGCGTCCCGCCCCTTATTCACGCCGGATTTGCGAGCGCAATCCGGCTCGCAAATCCGGCGTGAATAAACCGTGTGAACAGGGCCTTACAGTCCTGTGTTTCCCGTTCAGCCTCCAGCCTTCCTTGTCTCCAACAGAGACCGGCGTGTAGTCTGTTCTTGGGATCTTCTCCTGTGCACACCAGCACCCTCCCAGCAACACAGACAATCAATCACACACCCTCCCACCTTATCTCCAGGCTTACATAGAGCAACCAAATTCTGGCCTGGACCTGAGGATGTGAGAGCTGTCACCCACCCAACTCTATGACTGCTCCTGAGAAAACCAGACCCAGACTCCTTGCACTGCAAGCAGCCCCCCAAGACAACGTATGTCAGCAACCTACCGCTGCTGACACCTGAAATTACCGGTTTTCACCTCACCAATGCCAGGGCCCTTTGGGTGACACATATCCCCTGGCCACCACAATCCCTTCTGTCCTCTTACAATATATATATATATATATATATATATATATATATATATATATATATATCAATGGATTCTGTTGTCTGTTCTATATGCATGGCCAAATGACTGGACCAATCTGCGCCATGTTTGGCACATAGGTAAATCAGACGCTTCTGGAGGTTTTTGACCAGGTTCCTGCTCATTAGGATTTACCTTTCATAACGTATTCTCAAAGAAATCAGTCCTCAAAATTCTGTGCATAACAACATAGCCATTTTTTGCTATTTACTGTAAACAGACTCTACCTTTAGTAAATGTAAGCATTCTCATAACTGGAAACCTTTACAGATCAGTCATGACTCCAAAAAGGAACCCTGCACCTGCGCAAAATACTCTTGTGGCAAAGCATATGGCTACCAAAGCCTTTCAGCAGACCTAAGCCCATCTCCACACTGAACAGATGCATTATAGCCAACAGTGAGCTGTCTCAATGGGACAGATAAGCAGCAGAGACTCCCCAGTGGATCCAACCCTATCTTAAGGCCCACCAAGTGCAACAAGCTAAATGAGCCACTACCGGGGCTGGTAGGTGTAATGCTGCTTTTCATTATAATTCAGTTCCAATATGGTCGGTCTCAATTACTTCAGATCAGCCGAATGGATATAGATGTGAACACTGTTATAAACTTAAAGGGAACCTGACAGGTGACTTATGCTACCCCATCTGAGAGCAGGATGTGATAGAGAGAGGTAAACTGAGCCCTGTCATATATAAGATTATATGATAGAAGAGAAAAGCTGAGCTCTGTGATATATAGGGTTATATGATAGAGGGAGAGAAGCTGAGCTCTGTGATAAAATAGGTTATATGATAGAGGAGAGAAAACTGAGGCTCTGTGATAATAAGGGTTATATTATAGAGGAGAGAAGCTGAGCTCTGTGATATATAGGGTTTATATGATAGAGGGAGAGGAGCTGATCTCTGATATAAAAGGGTTATATATAGAGGAGAGAAGCTGAGCTCTGTGATATATAAGGTTAAATAGAGAGGAGCTGAGCTCTGTGATTATATAGGGTTATATGATAAAAGGAGAGAAGCTGAGCCTGTGATATATAGTGTTATATGATAGAGGGAAGGAGCTGTGCTCGTGATATAATAGGGTTATATGATAGAGGAGAGAAGCTGAGCTCTGTGATATATAGGGTTAAATGATAGAGGGAGAGAAGCTCAGCTCCCGGGGATATATAGGGTTATATGATAGAGAGAGAAAACTGACTCTTGTGATATATATAGGGTTAAATGATAGAGGGAGAGGAGCTGATCTCTGATATATAGGTTATATGATTAATGAGAGAAGCTGAGCTCTGTGATATAAAAGGGGTTTTAAAGATAGAGAGGAGCTGAGCTCTGTGATATATAGGGTTATATGTATAGAGGAGAAGCTAGCTCTGTGATATATAGGTTATATGAAGGAGAGGAGCTGTGCTCTGTGATATATAGGGTTATATGAATAGAGGAGAGAAGCTGAGCTCTGTGATATATAGGTTATATTGATAGAGGGAGAGAAGCTGAGCTCTGTGAAAATAGGGTTATATGATAGAGGAGAGAAGCTGAGCTCTGTGATATATAGGGTTATGATAGAGGAGAGAACTGACTCTGTGATATATAGGGTTATATGATAGAGGAAGGAGCTGTGCTCTGTGATATATAGGGTTATATGATAGAGGAGAGAAGCTGAGCTCTGTGATAATAGGGTATATGATAGAGGGAGAGAAAGCTGACTCTGTGATATATAGGGTTAATATGATAAGGAGAGAAGCTGAGCTCTGTGATATAAAGGGTTTATATGATAGAGGGGAAGGAGCTGAGCTCTGTGATATATAGGTTTAAATATAGAGGATAGAAACTAGCTCTGTGATAATATAGGGTTATATGATAGAGGGAAGGAGCTATCTCTGATATATAGGTTATATGAAGAGGAGAGAAGCGAGCTCTTGATATATAGGTTATATGAAAAAA